>WYDI02021787.1:0-31332 GCA_009867235.2 Psittacus erithacus | reverse complement strand
GTGCAAGGTCCTACACCTGAGTCAGAGCAATCCCAGGCACAGCTACAGGTTGGGCAGAGAAGAGATTCAGAGCAGCCTTGAGGAGAAGAACTTGGGGGTGTTGGTCAGTGAGAAACTGAACATGAGCCGGCTGCAGTGTGCGCTCACAGCCCAGAAAGGCAACCGTGTCCTGGGCTGCATCAAAAGGAACGTGACCAGCAGCAGGTCACAGGAGGTGATGCTGCCCCTCTGCTCTGCTCTCGTGAGACCTCACTTGGAGTATTGTGTGCAGTTCTGGTGTCCTGAACATAAAAAGGATATGGAACTGTTGGAACAAGTCCAGAGGAGGGCCACGAGGATGATCAGGGAGCTGGAGCACCTCCATTATGAAGAGAAGCTGAGAAAACTGGGGTGTTCAGCCTGGAGAAGAGAAGGCTGCGTGGAGACTTCATAGCAGCATTCCAGTACCTGAAGAGGGGCTATAGGGATGCTGGGGAGGGACTGTTCATCAGGGTGTGTAGCAATAGGACAAGGGGTAACAGAGTCAAACTTAAACAGGGGAAGTTTAGATTGGGTATAAGGAAGAAGTTCTTTACTGTGAGGGTGGTGAGGCACTGGAATGGGCTGCCCAGGGAAGCTGTGAATGCTCCATCCCTGGCGGTGTGCAAGGCCAGGTTGGACAGAGCCTTGGGTGACATGGTTTAGCTTGAGGTGTCCCTGCCCATGGCAGAAGGGCTGGAACTAGATGATCTTAAGGTCCTTTCCAACCCTGGCTGTTCTATGATTCTATGATTATTATTAGTAGTAGTAGTTGCAGGAGTAGTTTTATATAATACTTTAGTTACTGGACTGTTCTTATCTCAACCTGTGGGATTTATGATCTTTCGATTCTCCTCCCCATCCCGCCTGGAGTGTGGGGGGAAGAAAGGGGTGAGTGAGTGAGTGGCTGCATGGTTCTGAGTTACTAACTGTGCTTAAACCCCAACAAAATAAAAAGACAGTATACCAGAAGACCCTTCCTAAATGTCAGATTAACAGGCTGATTGAAGTTGTCACTGTTTTCAGTCCTTTCTCCTGTGAAATGCTTCTGTTGGCAGATACAGAACTGAAGGAGAGTATGATGTAGCACTGGATCTTCAAAATGGTTGCAATATCATGGCCATTTGAAACACCTATGAACAAAAAGTAGATTGATAAATTTGCCTAGCTGTTGCCTAATGCATTAGGTGCATTAAGTTCATAACTGAAGTTTCCTCAAAAACTGGGTTTTCCTCAAGTTTCTTGGGGTAGTCGTACCCAGTACCTTCTACGCCGGATTTTCCCGAACGGCCAGTAGCTTGGCCTATACATAAAGTCTGTTAAGGAAGCATTAAGCAGGATTTTCTCCCTCTGCCTTTTTCTTTTGTTTTCCAAGTGCAAGAGGCTTAAAATAGGCCTACTCAGAACATGTGTCATTGGTGTCCTCTCTTCCTATATAGCATATAAAAAGCACTCGGAAACTTGAAATATTTCCTATGTTTTACAATCTCTGCTCTGTTTGAGATTCTTCAGATTGCACCAGAGAAATATCTTACTGTAGCTTTGCTCTGGGCTTTGGAGCCCTCTGGCTCGACGAACAGTTTTACAGTCTCCTGGCTGGTAGTGATTTGCCCAAGAATACTCACAGATGGAAAAGTGATTAGCTGCTCTCTGGGGAGGTAGACAGAGGGATTTGTTTTAGACGAATTTGATGTAGAGGAGAGATTGTACCTAATTTTCCCATGTCCTGGATGAATATTGTAAAAATAAAGGTTCTTGGTCCTGAAAGGTGAATAAACACACTTTCTTCTGTGTCTTGTATATTGGAGCAGAAAGACAGGCAGACAAATGCCTTGTTGGGATATTTAGGTCCTGATTAGGGATATGCTTTCTGAGGATTTTTTGCATTATAGAGTGGTGCATGTAGAATTATAGACCCATGCCCCATGGACCTGTGTGTGTCTAAGTGCAGCAGCAGGCTGCTAACCTGGACTGGATTATGGGGGCTCCATTCTGCTCCCCATCCCTGCCTTCCAGGTCTGGGGGCTGAGTGCTCAGGGAACAACTGGTCTTACTATCAAAGGCTGAGGCAAAGAAGGCATGAAGTATTTCAGCCTTTTTTTCATCCTTTGCCACTGTGTTTCCCTTTGGATCCAGTAGAGGATGGAGATTCTTCTTAGCCCTTCTTTTGCTGCAAATGCATTTATAGCTATGTTTTTATTGTGTTTTATGGCAATAGTCATGTTGAGTTCTAATTGGGCTTTGGCCCTTCTGTTTTCTCCTTGCATACCCTCACGACATCCTTGTAGTCCTTCTGAATTGCTCAAAAAGCAGCTACCCCTAACTTCCATCCATCCTCAGTGTTCAGCCTTATGGAACACAAGGAAATGGTGCCAAAAATTCAGAAAATGAAGGTCACAATTATCATATCAATCACCCTGTTGCTCTTCAAGGATGTTGTTTTCTAAATAACAACCCCCAAGGACAGTGTGCCATAGTGCTCCACAGTGCAAGGTAGACGCCAGTTGTGCTGCACAGTCAGTACACCACTTTCTGTGGCTACCTGTCTCACATATGTCAGAAGTCTCTTGATGGAAAAAACCTTTTCATACTGTTATAGTATGGAGCCTGTTTGTCCCCTGGTGCTCCTGTATCACCCGTTCTTTCACTAAGGGATGCTTCAAACAGACGTCCTTGGGCACGGTCGGAAGCTCTGTCTTTTTTTTTTTTTCCGTAAGGATGACAATTCCTGTTATTTCGAGCTAGTATAGATACCTGTCTGCAGGGCTGTCCCTCGGAGATGAAACAGTGACATCCAGCGGCCGCTTTGGTAAGAATGACATCATGTTACAAGACCGGCGTGGCGACGTGCAAGGGAGAGACAGCAAAGAGTCAGATGTGCTCAGGGCGTGCGTGGGGCAGCGTGGCAGCAGCTTGGGCTGGAGGTAAGAGCAGCTTGGCACTCGACTCCAAGTTCAGCCTGAGCATTACTCCCCTGGAAGGGCTCTGTGGGAGGGCAGATAACACAGGAAAAAGGTATGAAATGCTGCATTTCCTTACCATGCAGAATGCGTGTTTTCCTGTATGCCTCCATTCAGCTTTTGAATGTCTCTGGCTTTCAGCATAAATAACTTCAGATACACGAAAAGCTCACCAACACCATCCTTTCAAATCAGGAAGTTACCTAAATTTACAGACAGCAGTACTTAATGCGCTACATTACCAAAAACGTAACTGGGATTCTAGGATCTACTCAGTATGGTAGAGAGGTTCTGATTGCTTTGTACTAACCTGGCAGGCCAGCCAGGTCCACCCTCAATGTCACATTATAGGGCACAGTGATCAGTTCAGAATGTAAGGAGAGGAATCCCATAGACACAGGTGTGTTGGCAGCAGAACTTCCATGGTATGACATAAGCTCAACCTTACCTGGGTCAGGTGCATTGCTAGTTTCAGTCCCTATTTCACAGGGACGCCTTACAGCAGCCTTTCAGTACCGAAAGGGAGCGTATGAGAAATCTGGAGAGGGACTTTTTACAAGGGCTTGTAGTGATAGGACAAGGGGGAATGGCTTTAAGTTGAAAGTAGATTTAGAGTAGATATGAGGGTTGGACACTAGAACAAGTTGCTCTGAGAAGCTGCAGCTGCCTCATTCCTGGAAGTGTTCAAGGCCAGGCTGAATGAGTCTTTGATCAACCCAGTCTAGTGGAAGTTGTCTCTACCCATGTCAGGAGGGTTGGAACTAGATGGTCTTTAAAGTCCCCTCTAACCCAAACCATTTTATGATTCTACAATTCTATGATTCTGTGATATTAGCATCCAGTGCAACGAATGAATGGTTTCCCTCAATTATCTTAGATTGTAACTTCTGTTAAATCATGTTAAAATGTAGCATTTTGATTGTAGGGTTAATTTCACCAGAACAGAAAGGAGCAGTTATTAAATGCCTCACTTTCAGTAGAGGCAAGATGAAAGCATTATCAGAACAGTTTTAACAAGTAATGTATAATCTGCATTATTTTGCATTGTATTGTAGTGCACACTTTAGTAAATGCTTATTTAAAAGAGAAAATCCAATTCTAAGTTTCAACAGAACAGAAATTCACATTAGTAGTCTTCCTTTCTTGATGAATATGCTTTTAATGTATAATTATTTTGTACAACTTCTTCTGAACTTAAAAAATTCACGCCTAACTTCCTGTTCTCAGGAAGTTCTGTCTTCAGTGTCTGCCCCATATTAAGCCTTGTTTGGATCCATAAATTAGCTGCTTATATCTGCTTTGCCTTATCTGCAGGACATAAATGTGTACACTTCCTTGAAGACAAGGGGAAGAAAATATGGCTTTTAAGAGAGCAGTTTCATGCACTTGCCTTGCAGAGGGAAGATTCAGGGATCAGCTTTGTGTCCAGTGATTACCTGAGATGAACACTCCAACATGCCACTAAAATCTCTCATATATCTCGCTTAAGTACATAAGGATCTGTATTTGATTTTATTTATTTAAATGTTATTTTACTATGGGATTTGTAAGCCTAAAGCACTCAATTTTTTTTTTTTTGCAATTCTACCCTTGATCTGTATCTCGGACTACAACGTATTGTTTGTACTTATTGAGGGTAGACTTGTATGTTATAGCACACCTATTTGACACAGTTCCACCACTTCTCAGGAGCGAATGAACACCAGAGAATAAGGATACAGATAATCCTGCTCCCAGACTTACTGTCAAGCATGTCTTGAGTAAACAGGTGATAAACTGCCCATGTCCTTTTTTCTTCATCTATTGGCTGTGCCATTTTCTCCTGCAAGCTCAGTGCTGAAGTTAATAGACCTAGTGGCCCTGTCCATCCCCCAGGGGGATGGCTTGCACCCATCCCTGATGCTGGTGCGGACAAATGGAAGTACGCATTACACAGTGGTAGTGTGAAGGCACTTCAACCTACCTAAGGAAAACACTAGGAAACCACAGAGCTGCTGCAAGGCACCATTACCATCACCTAAACAAAATGGAGATGGTTGAAATTTTTTATCATCATCAGTGGTCAGTAAGTAGGATCAGCTACTGCTAATGAGAACTTGTTACCCTGTAAATGTCCACAGTGCGTTATGGCTTGAAAATACCCAGGCATGTTATAAGAGACATTGTTTAGACTAGGCAGGTTGTGGTTTGTTTTCTAGACTTGTTGAGAAAACAAGTAAGTATACAAAAGTTCCAGATAAATGTTTAAAGGACTGCAGTGGTAATGTAGGACCTAGCTTTCCAGTGAGGAAAGGAATGTCCCTGCATTCCTGTGTACTTCCCATGGTGGTTGCTGCTCCTCTCTGACATAGCAAACTGGAGTGGAGATGAAGTCCATCTGCTCTGGCTAAAAAGCCAAAATGCTTCAGGGAGAAAGGGATCTGCAGAACTGGAGATAAGGCCAAATTTTCTGAATCTTTGGCTCATTCTTGCAATGAGGCAGCAATTCACCATCCCTCAGATAAGGCATGAGCAAAGAACAAGAATGTCCTGTTAGATATTCATCAAAAACCACTCAACAGCTTTGCTGAGATGGGGACTATTTATTCCATAATAAACTGTTGTTGCTGTAAGTTGCTTGTGTAAGTTACGATTTTCTGAAGGACATACTACAGTATTAGCAAAATAGCATGGTAGAAATGGGTTCTTCATAAATTAATCCTATTACTAATTGCAGAGCTATGGTATAGTTCTCCAAATATCTACTCTGGAAAAAAGTGGGATCTAGCTGTATAGCTTGCGATGTGAATTTTAGAGTTGCTTGTTTGCATTTTCCTTTAAGTCATCTGTTCCCCATTCCCCATTTCCACATCACTTGCCTGGTCCCTCTCCTTCCCGAATTACAATGCAGTTATGTGGTTCAGTAGCTGTAGGTTAGAACTGAGGTTTGCGACTAATATTTCTAAAGTTTTTTAACAAAGTAATTTTTCAATCAGATTTCCTATTTTTCACTGGTATTTTCAGAAGACTTTTTCTTTTCTTTTTTCTTTTTTTTTTTCCTAAAGAGTCAGTTTTAGTTTCAAGATTTTCATTAGTGAATAGTGAAATGCTACACTGGTAGTTGAATTTTCTGTCACCTTTCAAAAACAGGGGAAAAAAGATTATGTGCTGAAATTTTCAGTAATGTCCTTAGAGGTTTGAGACGTTATTTTTTCCAAGTTTGTTAAGAAAATTCTCATCATGCACACTGAAAACAAAAACCGTTGGAGTATCTTGTACAGATAATTCTGTCACCTCCACAGGCTGATTCAGTGGTGTACATGTGACTATTTAACATTTGGCTACATGTTTAAGTGAGGAAGGTGTAGCAAAAAGTTTCAGTTTTAGAAGGTGGTAGGAGCATATCAGTCTCTCCAACCATCTGTACAGTTGTCAAATTTCTTGTTTTGAAATCCAGGCTAACCAAGACAGTTTCTCTCATAGCTGTTCCTTTCCCACCCGTAATTCTCTACAACAGCAGCGAGCATCATCTGCAGTGGGATGTCTGCAACTATTCATGGGCTACTATTGTTATTTCATATAAACACACCACAGTACCCTTCTCTCAGATCATGCTTGTCATTATTGCCTCCCAAAAATATAACCCAAATATACAATATTTATGTCTGCAGTCAGTTGAAAATTTCAACATAATGAAATTGTGAACTTTCATAAGGTCTTTGTTGTTCCAGAAATATAAAGAGGATGAAATTCAGGCTTGATATGCAAATATAGTGAGGGTTGATGTAACTGTAAGTTATGTATTCAGTCACAAGAATAATGACTGCCATGGTCAACATTAAATGGAGTTCTTTGCCATTATGCAATTATGGGATTAAAAGAGACTAAACCACTGCCTTAAAAGCTGCAAGACTGCAGCTCACAGGAATTAAAATCAAAGCTGGTGATGATACTGCTTTTTTCCAGCACTTAGTAATTGGCTGAATTTAGGTGAAGTTTGTTACCCTGAAAAATCCCAGGGAGACCAGAAATACAATGTTACCTGAAAAGAAACATAATGACAACTGTCTGGCACAAATGTTTGTTTTTTTCTTAAAGCTTCGAAGATGCCACAGTCTTCGCTAAATAGCAGACCCAGAGAGCAGAGCAGATAAATTCTGACTGAGGAATTCAGCATTTCCTTCTCAGAAATCTGAAATAAAGAGTGCCTTTCTGAACCATTCCTCTCCTGAAATGTGACAGATCTGTGCAGAACTGTTCTGAGTATCTGAACAGTTTATTCAATTGGCTATTTTGTTTCCTGTGTTTCTTTTACACTCAGCTAAAAGACATTATCACTGTGAAGGCTGATTTGCGGAGGCTGCAGATCCTGACCATGACTTATTTTTGTGTCGGTGCCTTTTGTTTCAGCATTTTTGTGAGGAAGTATCAGAGCTGGTTGTAGCTGCATGAAGAGACAGAAGACGACTTCTTTCTTGAGGAACATGAAACACCAGTTCAGAGGAGGTTATAGGTACTAGCGGATTACTTGTTGCCCTTTGTTTTTAATGAACTTCTTCAGCTACAAGAACCAGCAATACCACCCATCTGGGGAGACTGCCATACAAAGGAGCATGCTTTGTGTAAGCAATTTAGAGAGGATCTGCAGTCAATGCTTATGTTTTCCTCCTCGCTGAAATGGTAACTACAAATAAAGAAACTATTCCCTCCTTTTAAATGAACACACTGAGAAGTATGTCTGTCTTGGCTCAAACTGATATTGGCTGCAGGAAGGAATACCTGAATGACACCTGCTCCTAGAGGTGGAAACTTTACAACATTCAAAATGTCTGTAAGCATAGTGCAAACCTTTTGGTTTTCTTTAAAGCTGACCTAAAGGTAGAACTAGAGCAGCTGGAGATCTTAGAGAAAAGCAGCTGCCATTGCATTGTTGCTTTGTTGCTTTGAAAGCAAGTGACCATAAATAAACGCTCCGGTAAGAACAGATGTTTTGAACTACATCTCTTTTTTTTTTTATTGCAAAACAATTGTTACAGAAATTTCAGAAAGTTTTGCTGCAGTAATTGCCAACTTCTGCTTTTAATTACGTATCTAAACACAGTCTAAAAGTGCATTGTGAATCCAGTACACCTTTGGAAACTACCATTTTCCCTAGTGATATACATTTAGACAAATCATACTTGAAAAGCTTCATATTAGTAGGAATTTGTTTAAAATGACATTTTAATAATTTTTCTCCCTTTATAAATGATTGTTATACACTTACAAATGATAGCCCAAATAATAAATGATTAAATAGCTATTAGTATAGTATATTGCAAACACTGTTCCAGACAGCAGCAGCAGCATATAGACTCTCCTCATGTACAACAACTGCAGTGGTGGAAAAAAGATACAACTTTAACGCAATTTATTCATCTGCAGGCTTAAATTTCATTTCACAGCCAATTCCCACTTCTGTCCCTTTCCCTCCCTACCAAATACTAGAATAAACAAGAGTTATCTCTTCCCTGCAGCAGAAACAGCAGCAATTTCATAATCAAACATATTTTCCTAATAGCTTTTTGAAATAAGTACTGTGTGGCTCTACAAGAGATCTGAAAGCATACAGCAAAAATTAAAAGATCAGAGACTGTTTCACAACCAGTCTAGCTCAATGGCTCAGTTATTAGACATCCCACTTGATGATGATTTAGAATAATCTGTGTCATGACTCAAAGTAATATAGAGTTAGAAACACAGAATAAACCCATCCTCTGACAAAAGTTAAGAGTACTCCATTGAAATCTGCAGTGGATATTCTGCAGATTTGCACCAGCATCACTAAGACCATAATTGCAGTTGATCTCAGAAGAGAAGCCTGTGTGATCTTTAGTGTTCAACCTGTGATTGCCTATAAATCAGGATAACTTACTGGGGTGCAGAAACTCAGTCCCTCCAATTCAACACTATGCTTTCATGCTTTTATGACAATGTGTGGCAAGGACAGTGAATAACATCTAGAGGAATGAAGGGTTTCGTTAGGTAAGAAGACACCCCCAACACTTTTATTTATTTCTATCCAGTTTGAATTGTGCTGTTATTTGAGGTGGATGAGGAAAAACTCATGCTAGGAAGCTTTCCCATTTCTTTTGGAGAAGAAAATCTACACTTGGTATCTTTTAACAGAACTGAAAATGTGGCCTTTGTTGAAAGAGTTGTGCATATTTGTGCAAAAATGCAAATCTACTATTATTTTTTAAGCAGGGGAGAGACATCACAACTACTTGAGTATTCCTAGAGAAATCCAGGAATGACCAGCTCACATCTTTCCTTCTGGTGGATTATCAGAAACTCTTAAGTATATAACCTGAGCAACATAACATTTATGCTTGTTTTGAAAATTTGCACCATGCTTTTACAGTGAATTTTGTTTCACTGTTTCCCTCTAAGCTAATACTTTTGACAACTTCTCTTCTCAGGACAGATACTTGGTTGCTCCAACTGCAGTTATTAGACTAAGGCTGTGCGCTCCTACCAGCACTCCTTTTGAGCAGGTATTTGTGTATTTGCATTTTCCATGCACTGGCAGTTCCTAAGAAACGAATAATTTTCTTCTCATACAAAAAATACACCTAAAATATTTATCCCCTGACAAAAGGCTATCCATTCCACAAAAGGTATAAATCAGGTTTGGTTTTTGTTGTTTTTTTTTTTTACCAAAAATTTATAAATGGAAAACAAAACAAAACAAAACAAAGCAATCTACTTCTGGAACCCAGAGGGATTCCCTTATGTGGATGAATGGACATTTTGGTTTTTAATTATATTTTCACATTATCCCCTCACTGCCATTTGTTAACTGGCACTTGTGCTAAGAACAATAATGTAGCACCTTATCTCTTCCAAAAAAAGAGAGCCAAATGTCTGAGCACTGCTGTAGGTTCGCATTTTGTGTTGAGTATTTCAATTTCATAAAATACAATTGTAATTTAAAAAGAATAAAAAAAACCACTTACTTTGCTAAAGATCAAACATAATGGAAATAATGTAAACATCCAAAAGCTTGAATTCATTCCTAACTGGATTCATCTTTACAGGCAGGCAATAGCAAAATGTTAAGTCTCATAGTAGTCCAAAGAAACTCATGGAACAATGCATGCATTTTCATTGACACAAAAGAAGACTGGACTGTAAGGAAGAGAAACTACTTCAGTCATATCACACTGTTATTGTGAAAGAAGAATGAGCTATAATCCAATACCTAGGACAAGTGTATACCCCAACTGCAGAATAGCATCACTTAAACTGGAAACAATAGAACAGATTACTATAGGAAAATATTTATAAAATATTTTACACCGCTTCCTCAGTTGACCAACATATGTAAACAAAGAGCTAAATTCAGTTGAGATTCAAAATATTCTTAAAGTTCATTTATACTCTTTTGCATAACATGCCAGTTCATCTTTCACACTATCACAACTCACCTGTCACAGCCCACAGTGGCTCATTAGAGGCTTATACATCAGCTCACACAGACATTTAAGTGGAGCTATACAGAGAAATGTGTGAAACAAACCAAACACGCACTGTGACCAGAAATGCATATTCCATATGTACGCTAATAATTGGATAGTGGAGCTTAATGCGCGATGCAACATGTGCTATTTTATTGAATGTTACAGATCTACAAACAAGACCTCATAATGTGATATTAAAACTGTCCTGTAACGTTCACTAATAGTACCACATGTCACGACTATACTGGTTTATATATGGGAGTTATGTATATATGTGTGTGTATATATATATTTCATAAGCTATCCTTTGATACAGAATTTGTCATATGGCACATGCTATAGCTACATGATGATGGATGGTACGACTTCTACTTTCACTAAATGGTCATAATGTTGGGAGTGGGAAATCTAGTCCCATTGCAAGAAATGGGTGTTTAACCAACAAATTCAAAAAGGACCAGTTTAATGCAATTTGTAAAAACCAGGTGAAAATAAAATAATCTAACATCCATCATAATATATTCTATAGACACCACACTGTAGAATAAATGGGAAACATTCAGGAGCAGGAGTGTTCCATCATCTTGCAATCACACTTTTAACATCTGATTTTACATTTTATATATAATGGCAAATTTTAAGAGGTAAATAAAGTGTCCTATTTCATTTTACCTGGAATGTGTGCTCCAGATCAATAAAGTGCTGTATCCTGAACAGCTTCTGGGTTTGGCAAATTCCTTTACCCTGACAAACTAAGCAATGAAATCTACCCCAGAGGACAGCCCTAAACCTTGGACTAATTCACTACGCGTTGCTGAGGAATTTCTACTGAATCTGAAGTTCCTCTAGAGTTGGCCAGTATTACAGTGATGGTGGAAGAGTCCATGAACAGTTTCAGCAGACATTCGTAAAAGTAATAAAGAAAACAAAGTGAGAATATCCCCCTCTACTCACCAAGGATAGACATATTTGGAGAAGCCTTAGGAGAAGGCTGCTATCAAAAGTTGGCACATTTGAAGCAGATTGTTAAACACAAGTTCCTTTGCCTTAAGGCGTTTCGCTATTGTTCAACAATCAGCCTGTCACAAGCATGCTTCATAATGCACAGAAAGGTTTCTGACCTTTCTCAGTGTTGCCATGTGACTGCAATGCTGCACATGGATGGCAAGGCAATTGCATAAACACGGTGTCTTGGTGGAGTTTAGCTCATTGAAAGCCTGATCAAATAGAAGAAAGCAAGGAACACATTGGTGCAGGAAGTATGAAACACATTGTGCTTAAAGTCCCCATGCTGCATTTCTTTATTTCCTTAACTTTCCAATGTAGTGACTCACTAACTAAATATTTTCAGCTTCTTTGCCTCTTTTCTTGAGGCTGATAATTATTTTCATGTTTGGGTTTGTTGCCTTCCAGACTTAGCTCTCATTTGGTGCTCAAAGTCTCCAAGGGTGAGCTCCCAGTTAGAAAATATCAGCCTGCATTTTCAAAGCTGCATTAGAGATTTAGAAGATAATTTTCATTTAAATAATGGGAAGTATGTACTCCAATCACATGTTCATTTTTAATAACAAAAAGAAGCTGGTTCTACACACATGCTGGTCTGTGTAGAGATGTTTTAATTTTTAGTAGCGTTAGCTTCAGCTCTTTACAAGCTTAGAAGTTGTGATGTTATAAAGGATGTGAAATTTTGATCCAATTGCAGTTTATGCTTTTCCACCCTTTTCCTGTCTTCTGCATACCCTTCCATCTGTGACCACTGTAGTATCTTCTCATGAAAAATCTGAAATTCTTGTTGACATTATGGACCCTTGGAACATGTATGGGGTCAATGGAATTATGACTATCTTCAATCAAAAGCCATACCAAGACAGACTTCAGCCTACTAAAATGCACACTGTGTAGTATGCTGCTGAATGGTGGAATCCTAGTCTCAACGGATGGCTTTTGCTGTTTACAGACACATACAGTTTCACTTTGGTCCTTTAACTTACCTTAAAAGCATATATACTTTTTAGTGCTATCCAGTTCTCTGCCAAAAACATTCTCCCTTAAGCAACTTCAGTCTAATTGCATTAATCTGGACTGAGCCTGTTTGATATATCTCGTATACTTTGAAATGTTCAATTATGGCCATGTTATCATTAAAAAAAAAAAAGTGTATTTTTTAGGAATAGTATAAGTGAATTATGAGAAAAATTGGCAACTCGACCAGAACAGCAGGAAGAGCCTGGTAGCAGCCTGGTGGACAAATCTCCCCAGTTTGTATACCTAATGAAATGGAGCAGTGAGAACCCGACAATATTACAGTGCTTTGCTCTGATCACCCTGTTCTTACTGTTCCATCACATCCTTTGATTTAGTGAGACAACATACTGATGACAAATGTGGTTAAAAAAATAAATATATACTATTCCACTTAATTACATTCATCCTGAGCTTGCTCAGCTGCACGAGAATCTAGAATGCCTGCTTTATACAGGATATCACCTGATATTTTAACATACATCCTTCCTCCATTTAAGTTGCAGTACAAAAGGCATTTCATTTCCCTTTCTGCTCTTGAAAATACAAACTTTTTGTGGCACTAGAAGTTGATACAAAAAGAGACAAGTGAATGTTATGGTTGTTATCTTGTTCATTTTTATCTCCAGAAGTGTGAGATGCAAGGGGTTTGGGAGACTTTAGGTTTGTTTGCTGCCATTTACTACAGAAATAAATGCTTTGCATCAGACATCACAACGGTGAAACAGATGAAAAAGAAGTTGTGATTGAAGTTTAGAACATCTAACTTGTACGTGTCTTTTGCCAGTTAATTCCTGCATCCTGAAAACTTTAATAATGATCAAAGATCTTAGGATGCTTTCTAATAAAAGGCAAATTTCTGAACCTACTAATTTATTTCTTGTGACTTCATAAAGGGGCTTGTTATTCCTGCTGTTTACTGAAAACTTTGTACAGCTTTAATCCCTCCCTTCTTCCTTAAGTGCAAATGTCAACTGGGTCAAGATGCAGTAACTCAGTGGGCGATGCTGAGACCAACAATGTGCTCTCTTGCCCAGTGCCTAATGCCAACTGGAGTTGGCAAAGGGTGACGAGAGTTTTTTTTGAAGTTCTGCTAAGAAAGATGGACTGGAGAGCAGGTGACCCTTGGACCGCTGGTGAGCTTTGTCTAGGCCTAGCTGTGCTTGCTTTCAAAGCTGCGCAAGGCTCCCATTCTTGACAGTCTCCTCATGGACAGGTTGTCCCCCCTGCTCTCTGGCCTTGAGGATTTACTCCTCTGGAAAGGGTTTCGCAGGCCTGTTGCATTTCGCTGTCTGTCAAGTTTGTCGCTGATAGAGTAGCTCTTCCGTGTGTGCTGTGCATATAACACGTTGGACTCCTCTGCAGAGTAGCTGTTGGCCCGCTCTATTTTAGGAATCGGGATGCTGTTGGGCAGAGTTCTCGTAGCACTGCCATCCTGAGGAGATAAGGGGATCCCCTTCTTGTCTTTGGCCTCAATATCCTCTTGATCAGAACTCGGGTGACTTAGTTCAGCTTCTCTCTCTGGGTGGCAACATCCCAAGTCCTCCACTTTGCCTCCAAGACTTCCAGGGAAACTGTCCCTCTCTGCAATGGCCTGGGGAGCACTCACACACCTTGTGTCAATGCAGTCCGTAATACTTGTGTACTCTGCGGTCTTGACTGGGACACCAAGGCTGCTGAAGTAGCTTCGAGATGGAGAGAACATAAAACTGTGAGATTTCACAATTGGTGTTTCTTCTAGAATAAATGGAGTTGTAGCCAGATAACGACTGCTTTTAGATCGCTCTAGAGCATGATACAATGGAGGGTCTGAATCCCAGGGGATTTGACAATCTGTGATTTGTGAGTAGTCTGAAGAAAATGCTCTTGTTTCTATTCCAGAGGTTTCCTCACAATCAAGACTCCTGCCAGAGATTTTTTCACCAGGTGTACTGCTAACGTACGCACTGTTAGCCAAAATGGAAGAAGCTATGTGAGCCTGCACAGCTGCATCTCCAGTACCGAGAATATTTATGGAGCTGTCAAGAGGCTCTGTGTCAGAATGCATCTCATCCATGGCAGAAACGTAGATGTCAATACAAGACGAAGGCCTTCTGGAGTCTGGGGCAATTGACAAAGTGCTGGTAGGGGCTAAGGGAATCTTTCCTTCTTTTGCTATCGAGTGGGAACTGATAGCTCGATGCAGGCTAGGAGACCTTTCCTTAAAAATGCTTTCAAACTTTTCCAGCCCACACTTGTCCTTCATGTTTGTTGCATAGAAAGAGTGGCTTCGCATGCGGGGTGTGATTGTAGGAGATGTTGGAGACATGGATTCCTCTCCAGTGGGATCTATGCTTTCTTGAAGCTTGTAAGTATTTCCTTCCTGACTATTGAAGCTACTCTGCCTCACAATGTAGGCTGTGTCAGTACAGTCGGATGAGGTCCTGGATCGTATCTTGGTTGTCTCACCTCTTTCTATGCCAGTCAGTTTTTCTAAGGCAATCACCATTCGTCCCATCATATCTTCCAGCTGAGCAAGCCTAATGTCAACAGTCTGCAGAGAGGCCTTCATGCAGTGCTCTCTCTCATTTACTTCTTCTAGTCGCATGGCCATGTTCTCTACCCTTAAAAAAGAGAAGAATTAAACATGTTAATCTCTACAAAGCAGTGAAGTTCAGCTAATAGGACATCAAAACAGACTGAACAAATAGGTCCTAAAATTCAAAGCCAGTCTACACTACCTTATCTGCTTCAAAACCCTGCCAAAAAAGGGTTAAGCAAATAAATACTGCTTGCTCAGGAAATTGTTCAGTGCATTAAACCAAGGGTCTCTGCTGTGTAATGCAAAGGGAAATTTGGATGTGCTGATGACACCAAGCTGTGTGGTTCAGTTGATACACTGGAGGGAAGGAATGCCATCCAGAAGGAGGACCTTGGCGTGCTTGAGAGGTGGCCAATACCAAGCTTATTAAGTTTAACCATGCCAAGTGCAAGGTCCTGCACCTGGGTCATGGGAATCCCAGGCACAGCTACAGGTTGGGCAGAGAAGAGATTCAGAGCAGCCCCGCAGAGGCCTTGGTCAGCAAGAAACTGAACATGAGCCGGCTGCAGTGTGCGCTCACAGCCCAGAAACCAAGCGTATCCTGGGCTGCATCAAAAGGAGTGTGACCAGCAGGTCGAAGGAGGTGATCCTGCCCCTGTACTCTACTCTTGTGAGACCTCACTTGGAGTATTGTGTGCAGTTCTGGTGTCATTAGCATAAGAAGGAGATGGAACTGTTGGAGCAAATCCAGAGGAGGGCCACGAGGATGATCAGGGGACTGGAGTACCTCCCATCTGAAGACAGGCTGAGAAAGGTGGGGCTGTTCTGCCTGGAGTAGAGAAGGCTGCGTGGAGACCTCATAGCAGCCTTCCAGTATCTGAAGGGGGGCTATAGGGATGCTGGGGAGGGACTCTTCATCAGGGTTTGTAACAACAGGAAAAGGGGTAATGGGTTAAAACTTAAACAGAGGGAGTTTAGATTGGATAGAAGGAGGAAGTTCTTTACTGTGAGGATAGTGAGGCACTGGAATGGGTTGCCCAGGGAAGCTGTGAATGCTCCATCTCTGGCGGTGTTCAAGGCCAGGTTGAACAAAGCCTTGGGTGACATGGTTTAGTGGGAAGTGTTCTTGCCCATGGCAGGGGGGTTGAAACTAGATGATCTTAAGGTCCTTTCCAACCCTAACTATTCTATGATTCTATGATCTTACTGTCATTTAGGCACCAGTCTAACTTGTTCTACCAACCTCTCCAACACAACAGATTAATGCTATTGCAAGCACAGGATATAATTCCACAGTTTATATACGGAAAGCAGTTGAATTTTCCCTCATGTTATTAGTTATCTGAGCTGCTATTTGATTCTATGATTCTATTGCAGGGACTGCATTATTACAGAAACATTACTATGGTTTGCTGCCTCTTTGCTGCCAAAACTTCTAATTAGGTTGTTATGAATGAATAACCCTTAGAACAGACACCCCATGACGTCCCAAGTTGTGCCACAGGCACAATCACCACAGCTACTTGCAGAACTAAATAATGTAATGAAAGTGGTCAGCGTGCCATAGAAGGTAGGTAACATTCCATTTTTTTTATGGTGTTTGCCCCAAGGTAAAAACATAGCTAATGCTATGTGGAGCTAAGGAGATAATTTCTTTGTTCTCTGATTAATCTTTAGCTCATCTATACATACATGTGAGCTCATAAATACATATATAGATAAAAATAAAAAGTATCAGCTATTATATTGAATGTAGATAATATCAAGTAAAGTATACATAAAAACTGAAGGGAGGAAGTTCTGATCCAACCACACACAGCATAGATAACGTACACACACTAAGATAGCTCCATCAGTGCGACTGTGCTTTGTGTAGTCTGTGTTAATAGGTTAAGGATTGACATGATTGCTTTTGAACTTACTTGTTAGCTACCTATTCTAACATATAAAGAAAAAGATTAAAGTATTAATAGGTCATAATTTAATGTGTGACCCTAATTTAAACTTCAGTATACCTGATCTACACTATTGGTCTGTCTCATTTTAATATTATTTTTGACTTTAAGGTGAATTTTGTACAAATTCATACTGATGGCTTTCAACCATTTCAATTTTCTGGTTTCTAAAACATCTCTACTGAAGGCTTTATATGGTGTCCCCTAATTTTACACAGTGAAAATGTCTTTAGCACATATGAAATTTCTTCTTGCAATTATTTTCTCTGATTGTAGTTCCTATGACAGGCCAGGGACCTCCATTATCTGCCAAAATAGTATTAAAAGCAATGCATTTATATAGCTATCTTTGTGTGATTTTTAAGGTTACAATTCTGGTTTTCCCATTCCTGTAGACACTGAAAAATGAACAGAGAAATAACAGATACCAAACGGCAGGATTTCCACACTTTTCTATTCACAAGTCTCCTACTCTCTGCTCATTAGTGCAATTCATACTCAAATATTAATAAGCACCCTGTCAATCATAGCCAGGATTTCTGATAAGTATCGTCTTCTACTAGTGCTAGTTGAATTTCCACATGGACAACTGACCTGGAACTGACAACACCATAAACACTTTTTCTTGCCCAGAAGGAAACCAGATTTTAGCAATGAATGAGTATGGGGCAGCATTAATACCTTGTTAATTAATGCACAGATAGTCAGCTGGTGAAACACTAAGGTCTGACTGCCTCATGGTAATGAGCAACAGCAACCTGCCTGTGCAAGAACGAAGCGGGAGGAGTGTGACACCATTCCCTACAGCAAGTCTCACATTCCTGTGAAATACAGGCTTTCTCTGTTGAAGATCGTGAGTTTTGAAAGCACAAGCACAGCAATTCCAGTGCAAAGAAGTAACTGTATTGCTGTCACCATGCTTCAACAGAAGAATGATCAAGTAATTACAACTAAGAAATAAACTGGCAGTTTCAAAGAATCTCATTCTACTCGTAATGATTGGGGGGTTGGAACTTAATGATCTTAAGATCCTTTCCAACCCTAACTGTTCCATGATTCTATGATTCTATGGTCTTGTGATCATTTAGGTGCCAGTCTAACTCTTGTTCTACCAGCTTCTCCAACAGAACTGATTAATGTTATTGCAAGCACAGGATATAATTCAATAGTTTATATATGGAAAGCAGTTGAATTTTCCCTCATGCTATTAGTTATCTGAGCTGCTATTTTATTGAAAACAGTTATAATTTTGAAATATCTATCAGCTAGTAATTGAGTGCCTCACCACACATTTATATTCCATAACAACTGTTCCGAGGTGGTGAGGAGATGCAACATCACGATGTTAGAGTTGTCAGTCATATGGAATAATTTGACAAACCTCCTGGATTTTACTTGAGAATGCTCAGATTATGGCCGAAAAGAAACATTTGCCCAGCTAAAGCTACCCAAGGACGGGAATGAATGTATAACATTCTGTCATTCTATGAAGGTAACAAGCTAATGTATGCAAGTGAAATACTTCTTAATACAAACATAGCCAGCTGAATCATCGCACTTGGTTGCATATCTGCTATCTGCAAGATGAGTACAACTGTCCATAGTGAGATAAGTCTTGCATACTGCAGTCACATAAGGGCTGCGAAATGCTACTGCATGCAACTAATGCATCCCAAGAGGAACCTAGAGTCGTACCTTGCAGGTACACATTCATGTATTTGTTCTGCCTTCCCTGAACACGATCTATTAGCTACTGACAGAGGCACAGAGTATAAAACTGGTGGTATTGCTGACCAAGATGAAGACAGACTTCTGAGTTACATATTCTGTTGGTTGCTGTGGAATTAATCACAGATGTGAGTGCAGACTGCATTGACAGTTGTGTGAAATTTATGTAGAAACTCAACAAGGTAAGGATAGTGCATTCTGGGTTCAGAAACCAGAGGTACAAAGAAATGTGCATAGATAACTGAAAAGTACATAAATGTATTTAGAGTGGATGGGCCCTGACTGTAATATTACTCACAAAGAGAAAGCCTGAGTGGTGATGATCTCCAAAACCAAAGCTACTAGCTGAATTTAGTTATTTTTTGTTATATATATTGCATATGGCCACTCCCAGACCTTTTAAATTATATTTATTCTTTTAACTAGTGATATATTAATTTAATGTTCAGTTCAATCATTCATCACACAGAACAGCACCATGCTCTGGGAGTAATCCTACTACAAATATAATAAAATCACACCGAACACTGTGGACATAAAAGGATATGTTCTGGAGAAATACAGTCATAATCTGGTCCTCAAAAAGTTTAATATGCAAAATCTTTCATTTTCCCATATTTTTTTATTATCTTGCACTCAGTGAATAGACAGCTAGAGCTGTATTTCCTTCAGCAACAGTTTTGAAATACAATCTTATTTCAAAATAAGAATGACCAAATTTTGTTTTGCATTTTTTGCCGCATGTGTGTTGCAGATAGTATAAACCTTTTGGTAAATCTCACAATATCCATGTATGATGCCACCATTGTACATGTGCCTTTCTTTATAACCATATTTATCCAACATGTGAGAAGGCGCAAGCCACCCTAACAGATGGGAATAAAAACAGAAAAAGAGGAGGCTACATGTAAAATGTGCATTAAATGTGTTCTCCTGAAGCTCAAAAATTTCTAATAGTGAAACAAGCCTAGATTATCTGAAGACAATATTCAGTAACCAGGAAATAAATAAAAGGCCATAACTGGGAAGCTGGCAAAGATTTTATATTACTTTTGACGAGCCTTTTTAATCATGGTTTGGGAGATGATAGCTTTTGCTGGCATTCATTTTGGTTATATTTATTTTTAACTTTTGCAGGTCAGGTCATCAATAATGTAACTGAAATAACAATTTAATTGCAGCAAGTCACTCTTTTCAGCAGTAGACCAATTAACTGAATGCTAGTTCACAAGTCTTTTTTGTGAACCTATGTCTATTTTTAAGGTATGATTTGTACTTCAAAATCCTTTTCAGCTGCTGCAAAGACTGTAGACAATGAAAGTCACTTATGAAGGTATCCACCTGCTTGCTGTAAGTCTCTGTATGATGGTTTGATTTAAAGAAACTGCTGACAGCAGCTCTCAAGCCTGTAACAGGCCACTGGTACTCTGCCTGACATCTTTTGGTAAAGCACTGCTGATGCAAGTGGGCAGCCAATTTTCTCAGATGCAGCAGTTTTTGCAGGCTAGGGACATTGGGTTGTCCTCACTGCTTTCCCATGTGGAGCCTAAGACTACTTAACTCCTAGTAACCACGAAGAGATGCCGCTGGATTCACAGACCTTTCCTGCTGTCACTCTGCATATGTGGCTGGCCCTAGCCGGCTCAGTAATGGCCTTTTTACCAACCCAGATCTATTTCTGTGCACTTCAGCATGCCATCTCTGAACTCAATAACTATGTCTTAATTCACATGGATGCTGTTAGTGTAATTGCACTGCAAACTATAAAGTGTTAGGGTGCTGTAGTAATGAACACCATATAGTACCAAAGATGACACAATAACATCTACTCCAGCCAGCTTATCTGCTTTTTAAATACTGTTAGGATGTGATTCTGCTCCCTTTGGAATCAACAAGAGGTTTTGCATTGGGTTTGAAAGAGTCAAGACCTGTCCACGTAGATAAAATACCTTCTGAAGAGATTGTTTTAGTGGCTTCATGCCAGATCAAGAAAAAAAAGGCAGTATTTTTTGATCAAATTACGCATGCCTCTGTGCTGGTCAAAATATGCCACTGAAAACTTCAGGTGATTAGAAAGGAAGGCTCTCCAGGAAAAGTTATGATTCATCTACTGCAATGAAGTGAATTTGTCCAACTTTGTTTTTCTCATGGGTCTCCAGGACATTCACCGAGATTTGCCTAACCTTATAAATGCAATTAGGGAAACACCTACAGCTTTGTACTGCTTTGTGTTTTTCTGACTAGTCAATCACTTCATCTGATATATATTACTAACCTGCAGCTACTTCCATGTGCTTATGACAGATTCCAGTCAGTGAGCTGCTCTGTCAAGTTACTACCTGAAGTCATGGAAAGGCAAACGCCAGGCACGCTTTTTGACGCCAAACGTCATTTCATGCTTTTAACTTCAGAAAGTGAAAGGATCAGGTAAAAGAGAGATTCTGTATGGTGACACCAAATCTGGACAGCTCGGTGGTATTCTTTTTTAGAAAAGTAAGATGATTGTTGAACCAAAAAGGGGCCCCACTGGATGCCAGGGTGAAAGCAGGAACTGCAACTTCTTGTACGCGAGTCAGACAAGATGCTGTGGTCCTGACACAGCACAGCCACTGATCGCTTAGCTGAAATTGTTCATTTACACCTAAGCCAATGCAGCAAGAAATGGGATGTCCTGTTGTTTTCCTGAGCTCCTAATCTGTCTCTGGGACCTACCTAGGCTGAGCCTCAGAGCAAGGCTCTCTTCCCATCTCCCATTTCCCTTCGAGTGCTAGCCCCCTATACTCCCTCTTCCAGGAGTACCGTGTTTTGCACCTATGATATGCAGCTGTTCTTCCTCCAAGCAGGACTGGTGGCACTCTGATAAATCCAGCCCTAAGTAGGAGCTGCTCAAGCAATAGGTGAGCATATCAGAGACAAGGGAAGGAAGCGAGCTGTCCAGGTCCAAGTCCAGGTGCAAGTATGTCACAAAGGGATTGCCCTAGCCATTCCTTCTTGATCCTGTATCCTGCACCTTCCTGCAAATGGAAGTTCTTCAGGGGGAACTTCACTCACATTTGTGGGGCTTTCTGATTTGATCTGACATTGTGTAAAGCTCAGTTAGTTGGACAGATGACTAAACTGGTATCTCATGGCACTGTGCTTGGTGCCTGGTCTACTACTGCGGGCTAATGACTAGACATTGGAAGAGAAACTGTAGTCTTGCATCTTTTCTGCTTTTTTTATATCTTGTTAATCATACAAAGATGTCTTTACATAGAAACTATAAAGTGTAAATCTGGATTTTAAATACTTGAATGTTCCACAGGTTAAAAAAAAAATAATTTTGAAGTTTTAGATTATGAACACTTCAAGGAGATCTTCCCTGGTCATAACTGCAGGCACAATGACAGACTTGGGCACCTAGTTTTTAAAATGTGTGTTATTTAGGATACTTACGTATCTCCGATTTCTCAAGCATCTTTTAAAGTATTCCTCAGATCTTTGATGCATTTGAACTTGCCTTATGTGGTAAAGCATTGCAGCTGGTTTGGCAAGGAAATAGCAAGAGCTATTATGAGTTGAGAAACTGCATTCACCTGGGATTTAATTACTGCAAGTACTAGTAGTGTGCTTGGGTCTGGGAGTGGCCCCAGTACCTCATGGGGTCGCTACCCTTGTCTCTCTTACACAGCTGGGGCATATTGGTTTCCACATTACACTGCTGACTGAGGTAAATGGATTTTTAAAGAACTACTCAGTAGGGCTCAGGTGCTTGTCTTCATTTAGGATTCAAAATCTTGAACTCTTTTCTGGAATGAGGTGCTTTAGGCTATTCATTTAAAATAGAGATAAGAGCTCTTTTCCCACAAAATGGGTCCAGCACAGAGTGCAGAGACAGACTGAACTTCAAGGACTTAGAGCACTTCCCAGATGCGAAGGTCTCAGCTGGACCACTTTTTATTTACAGAGGCTTCAAACGTGCCTCTTTTTTCCACGGCCACCAAAAGGAAAGCTATGGCCAAACAGAGACTTGAACACGCATTGGTGATTTCGGGTTAGTTCTCTGACCACTAGACTATAAGAATATAATGAAAAAAGGCACTCATTTGGACCACCGACCAATTTAGCCCATGATCTTGCTTTGAAGCACATGTAATTCTTC
Source organism: Psittacus erithacus (assembly GCA_009867235.2). NCBI lineage: Eukaryota > Metazoa > Chordata > Aves > Psittaciformes > Psittacidae > Psittacus > Psittacus erithacus. The sequence goes on along the minus strand of WYDI02021787.1, from coordinate 8,506 downwards.
CCCCCTTATATTCTCCAGTCTCTAAACATTTAGTGCTCAGGAACTTCACGGACTCAATATGATCTCGGTGTATTTTGCAATCCTTACTGGGTTTTTCTTCCATAAACTTGCCTAGTCTCTGTTTGAACCCACGTGTACTTTTAGCTGACATCATCAGCTTCTTTTAGCCCTTAGCAGCTTTCAAGAATTTGCTCTGTTCCACTGCTTACTGCATGGAAAAATCACCAATTCTGGTTTACTTTGAGCCTGGGATCCTGTTAGATTAATCTGTTGCTGCCTTATATCTTGTTCTGGGAGAGACAGCAAACAACTGATTTCTAATCATCCTCTCCTTGCACTCGTAATTATACAGACCTCTATAATTTCACTCTTCATTTGTCTCTTCCAGACCAATCACAGCTGAATTACTTGGCAATTCTTTAAGAGGAAGCCACTCCACGGCTTACCATATATTCCCTCTATTATCCTTTTCTAAAATATATATTTTAGAAGTGCTGTTTTCAGTAATGCAGATAATTAAAGGATTTTATATCTACTAATCCTGCTCTGGGATAGGTTTATTTCAAAACCAAATTAAAATGTGTTTCCTTGCCTAGAGAAAACATGTCTTACACATACCTGCATCAGGAGCAGTGCTAGAAGACTGTGTATAAGGAGAAAAGTGTTACATCTGTGTAATCAATTACAATGACAACTCACCTGACCTCTGTATTCAGCTTATTGTGGAGTATTCAGGCAACGGACTATTCAGTGGTTCATAAATTTTTTTTAAAATCTGACAAGATATTGCCCTAAAATATTTATTGGTAACAGTATTATGAATCAAACCACAAACTCTGTCCTCAAAATTTAACTTTGCTGCTCAGCTGCCATGCGATGAAAGCATGTAAGCACCACAGCAGATTAACAGATTAATGAATTGCTAGGACTGATCAATTTGAAGACTAGCAACTTTCATTAATTAACATATTACCCTCGTCCTCTGTGCATGTCATTGCTGTAGGTGAAATATCTATTTCCTTTTAAATTAATGGCAGGATCCCTATTGCTTTCAATGAAACAAACTTACTTAGCAAACCTATCCCGAAACAAGACTGAATGGCTAGTAGGTCAGTGCTAAAGACATAGTTTTAATTTAGGAACTCTCATTTACCTTCCCACTGTGTTCTGACCACTTGTGCCCCTAAGGTTGTGCTTTAAGAACTGAAACGTAAGGATAATTTGTGTTTCTCACTATGTATGTCAGTTGTGTTCTAATACAATTGGAAAGATTTATGTTTTCAAAACTTTGAGGAACATTGGAATATTTGCTTTAGCGCAAAAGAAAAAAAAAAAGAGAAAAGAAATTCACCACCTGTTATCATTCTACATTTTAGTTAAGATATTAACAATACCTTGTATGTTTCCCTTTCAAGAAGAAGAAAGGAAAAGTGAGAATGGCAACAGAAACACATTTCCAGATCAACTTATAGAGAAAAAACAGAAAAGTGCACCTTTCTGAAGTGACACGGATTCTTTCATCATTGGAGGAATTGAACCTGTCATCCTTTTCTCTAAAATATTCTTCTATGCACTGCTCTTCAAAATCATGGACTTTTTTCAGTTCATCTTCAGTTATGAAAAGTTCTGTGGAAACAATGAGAAAATGTGAATTTGGCAAAGATTAACACATGAAATTAACTGCATTCTTCTTATTGTGGAATTCATGGAATAAACTTTCAAAAGCAGGGTTCAAATTAATCTGGCATTTTAATTTAATTATCTGTTGGTATGAAAGCAGATAGACACAGCTAATTGCACTTGCATCTCCAGTGCCATTACATGCCTCCAGCTCCCTCCTCACAGAAAAGTGGGCTGTGGCATGGCTAATACTGGGAAGAGATGCATATCCCTAAGCCCTCGGCCTCTGGCATGTGCATTGGCGGAGGTGGAGATCTACTTTGAAGAACTAGATAAGAGAAAAGGAGAGAAAGAGTTATCAAAATAATCTGTCAGGGTTTCCATCATGTCTATGGGAGTTCATATTAAAGCGACTGGAAAAACTACTCCTCCAGTTTCAGTCAGTGTCAAGGAGAGAATATGTGTCTACAAAGTAATTACTTCTCTCCATCTCTCAGATTATCCAGGCAAAAAGTGTTTTGGCCAGAAGTATGTGCTGTTTGCTCAAAAGGTAGAATGCATTCTTCGTATTTTCTGAAGTAAAACTGAGATCTGGAAGTGCAATGGACTGTTAGAAGAATTCCAGCAACAACAGACTTCTAGCAACAGCAAAACAAACAACGTTCTTTTGAAGGAACAAAGTGGGGAACAGTCCCAAAAAATCCCAGAAAAATGTAGCCTCGTTAATACTTGAGGAGAACTAAGGGTTGGGCAATGCAGGTAAAACTGATTCAGGTAGATTTTTGCAGTTAAAAAGTAGTTTTCTGCTGGAAAGGTTATCAGTGTGCTGGACTTAGCCTTTACTCATGTCAAACACTATTACCAAGAGCACTGGGAAGTGCCACTCTGTAAATTGTCTATGTCTTACTTAATCCATAGTCTTTCTCATCCGGGTCACTTTCATGCTTCCGCCATCTGCAGCACAGGTGTTGGAATATCATAGTCATATGGCTGAAAATGATCAGAGGCGGTGGGAGAACAGGTCTTTCGTGAAATGTCATGATTAGCTGATACCTTTGAAACTTCCATACTTGATTGGAGATGGACTTGACTTCAAAAAATGTATTGCTAGAAGACAAGAAGAGGAAAACAACAATAGGATTGAAATGGTTTTGGGTACTTTGCCAAAGCTGATATGACAGCACCTTATCCAGACATATTTCACTATTAGTGGCAAATGTTGCCTTGCAAAAAGAGGAACAAAAGAAAGGAATAAGTTTGTACTTCAGCAAAGCACTGTGGCAATCAGTCATTTTGAAGTATCTTATCACTGTACATCTGCTCTGCACAATCACTGAGTCCTACAACTACCCAATGAGACAGGAAAGTATTTTTATTCTTGTTTTCCCTATTAGGAGTGAATGATGCTACAAGTGAACTTAAGTATTTTGGCTTCTCTGCCATGATTCTCATGGGATGTCTGTTGCTGGAAATGAGATAATGTGAAGAACTTGGCATTTCCCTCTATACATGGAGACAAGCTACTCCCTCTGTCCCTCTCACCGTCACATCCTCTGAAAATGGGTCTTAGCCAAAGTCTTCAGTTTAGCACCCTTCTTAGGCTTTGAGTAACATGCATCCCCCCAAGTCTGTATCTGCAGTTTATCACTCACTTGAAAACAGCAATAAGCAGGTTCACCAAAAGGATGTTTGCAACCAACAGGTAACAGGCCATGATGGCAGGAACGATCCATGCTCCTGTCTTGCAGGGAGGTAGCTGGATTATTTTGCCATCTTCTCTGGTTTCATTTTGACCACAAGGAGCTGGGAACGAGATGCAAAATGGGAACGAATCTTATTTTTTAAGGGCATTTTACAGAAATATTTAGATATATACAAAGGTTTGCCAACCAAAGCAATTATCTTCCAAATAATAATTACATTGATGCTCCCCTCCAAGAAGTCTGCACCTGGTATCACAGATTTTACAAGCTACAGTTCTTGTTATTGTGTGCTATTTGCCACGAATATCAAGATATTCCCCTCAGAAACTGCAGGAGACATGCCTGGTGTGAATATGCTGTCTGGTTGCATACAGCTAAAATATCATGGTATTCTGGTAGTAATTAGTGGCTGTGCAAATAAAATGGTCAAAATGTTTAATCCTGGAGAAAATTTATGTATTTTTTTTTAATTGGTGAAAGTTCTTTTTTTGATATAAAAGTGTGATGAATAGCGTAAGGATGTGATAATCTGAAAAACAGCGTAAGGAAAAAGAAGGACATGAAAGTAAATTAAAAAGGAGACATTTATTACTGTGTGCACTGCCCTCAGCCCTTCTGAGACATACTCATAGTGACCCTCTGCTATTAAGGACTTTTGACTGCATGCCTAGAAACAGTGGGGGAGATTATCAAGTCTTTACTGTAACAGGTAAAGGGACATGTAGGCAGCAGAGTTGCCGTCTGTTTCTTCCCCAAATGCTTCGGACTCAAAACATTCTTAGTATTAATGTTGCAGAAGTAAAGCAAGGGGAGAAAAAACATTGTTAAATCATTGCGATTATTTTTTACATGCCTTCATGTGCTGTGGTGGGTGACATTCATACGCAAGCGTGGGTTTAGTTTATGTTTTTCTAGCCTCCGTCCTACTCATCCTAAACACCTCTGTAATCAGCTTTTGAGTGGCTGTGAGCACAGGGCTATGTGCACTTAGCCTCCCCCCAGCAGAAACCGGGATATCTTCTTGGAATCAGCACTCAAATGCAAGACTTACATTTCTGCGGAAACACTAACATGCTCACATGTTGATTCAGAGCTACAAAGTCCAACACAACACAGTACCAAAACCCACCATGATTTCACCAGTAACAGAAAAATCATGTATCAGTTGATGAAACCTGTTGTCCTTTTGTGTGCTGAAGAACAGAACAAATAATGGTGAGATGCAAAAAAGAAGAAATCAGTGAAGAACATATTTTAAACCTTAGATTGATGAGATCAAAAACTCAGCTCAAAGTCTGGTTACAATTATGTTATCAAACTTTTCTATATTAAAAAAAGAGAATTTGATCTAAAAAGTAAAAATCAGCCTTGATCTCTATTAAGACAAAAATTATTTCTTCAGCTTTATTTGTCTACAACAGAGCATCTAGAATACCATTAATGTACCCCTGTTGTTTTATTCCACACAGTGATGGCCAAATTAGACTCCCTACAACAAAAAAAAAAATCAGCACCCCAATCCAAGTATGTAGAGTCACAGCCATGTCTCATTTCCTTGCTTTGGTATGATGGAGTAGTTAGCTTTCTCCCTGTCTGGGTGCCAATGTGACGGCCAGCTACGGATCTCAGAATCTGGACAACAGCACTTGCTGTTCGCTAATGAGCAAAACAGGACAGTGCATAAATATGGCCTGGTAATCAGTGCAAGTTGTATTATTCACCCCTACAGTACTTTCCCTTGAGCTTCACTCCCAAGCAGGACTCCACTGTGTCAGGTCCCCGTTTGATTAAAGTCAGTGATCCAGGGCTCCCTCCATGGAAATGCTACGCTTTCCATAAAGCCAAAGCTTTCACTTGCTGTGTGCTGTGCCTCATCCCCGAGTGACCTGCACCTGCCTTTCATGTCTAACATGGTTTGACCATTTTAATTATGTTTGGAGAAAGTAATTTTGGTAGTATGTATGTGCAGTAACATACTCTTATAACAAACTTTTTCAAAGTTTTTCAAAGCAGAATTTCAACATGTACAAAAACATACTCATCTGTTTACATTACAGCCTTGCTTTAACAAAAAACAGATACAGCACTTAATTCCAGTGAAATATTTTGCTGAAGCAAATTGTCTGTGCACCTATATGCCTATTTCAGGTAACTGAAAAACCCATTCAGCCTGATACCTACAGGGCATTGGATAAATGCTGCACAGTATGTCCTGAACTCAGGCTTTAGAAAAAAGCAAGCGGCTGTAGTTTTAATTTTGATTACATGCATTAACTTAATTCAGCTTTCAAATATTGCATCCTGACATCTGTGGATGTACATACTTTCTGCATCTCTCGCTTCCTTTTTCACAGTCTCCTCCTATGCTTATTTTTCCTTCCTGGCTCCCATTTACAGTTTCCTCCATGGGCCTTTCCTGCTACGTACCTAATCCTTCCTCTTTCCTGGCCAGCAAATAGTTGCAAAGCACACATCAATAACCCATGCCTCTGTGTGTTTTAAGCCTAAAGCGGCAGCAGAGCTCAGGAAGAATTTGTCTCCTTGCTGTAATTACTAACATGACATGAACGCTGTTCATCATCACCACTATTTATTGGGTGGAGGGTTTGGGAAACAATGCTTGCAAATTCTGTGTCATGACTCTTCCCCCAGCTTCACCCTTCCAAAGTAGTTGTAGGAAGTAATGGAGAGACGAAAGTGCATAACTGAACAACTTTGTTTCCAAATAGCTTTCTGACTTCGATGAAGCATCTCACATAAAAATGGATAGTTGAAACTAGATGATCTTAAGGTCCTTTCCAACCCTAACCATTCTATTATTCTATGATACCACTTTTACAATACAAGATGATTTGTTTGAGATGACACAAAACTGCAGAATAGGTTCACATGATCACAGTTCTAAAGAATAAGGAAACCAATTTGTGTGTATAGGTAACTAACAAACCAACACATCTTTTATTTTTTTTCAAGTCTGGACATTTTAAATGCACTTTCCTCACCCTGTTTATAAGTATGGAGGCACCTTCCAGCTTTGATCTGCACTGAAATCAGAGGATGTGAAAGCATTTTACAATTTTTTTAATGAAATGTTTAAGCAACTTTACCAGCTTGCCTGGTTGGTAAGTATTGAAAAAAGGCTAAACAAGCTGCCTGGGGCTGTCCACTTCTTCACGGACAGAGAAAATACCAAACTCTGGAAAATGAATCTCACACCATTGCTCTGTTCATCACCAGAAACATCCTGGGAATTGAACAGTGCCTCATTACTTCAAAAAGTTGCTTTAACTACATCATCGTAACTTGACATGCTGCCTCTTGCCCTCAGCCACGCTAAAAATGACTTCGAAGCAACTCTCCAACCTGCTGGTATTTTCATCACAATTTATAGTAAATGCCTATATTTCTCTTGTTCTCTCCAGTGCTCTCACCTTCCTTCTCCCACATAAAAAACTTCTAACCAAGTGGAACACAAAGCATAACCTCACAGGAGTGCCAGGAAGCAAAGTATTACTGCAACACAGGCCAGAGAGACTTTCAAAACTGTATATAGTCTGGATAAAAATTTTATCCACTGCCTTTGTCTAAAAATGCTAAGAATGTTGTCTGTGCTGCAGACCTGCATACAGATTGAAAAGAAAATGGGTACAAGACCACATAGAAATGACATCCCTTATAGGAAGCTCCAGTGGAGACATGAAAAGCATCAGACCACTAAAATCATACAGAATTTAAATTAAAATTTTTGTTTATATGAAGCAACCTTCAATAACTTTAATAAATAAATAAATCTATCAGACAAAGAAATTTAAAGACTTTTTTTAAAGTCTTTTGTAGTAGTTATATTTCCATCTTCAGTTTATTGGATATTTAAAGTCTGCGTATAATCATCCCTTATCTTCTGAAACAATTGCATTCTGGTTACTTCTGGTTACAATTGCATTCCTCCAATACAAATGGAAGAGAAGGAGACCCCATCTTTTCTCTTAAACTATGTAGGTTTTACCAATAAGGGAGTAGGCCCAGGCAACAAACACAACGCAGACTGATCTTCAGATTCCAGATGGCATTTGAAATACTACAGCTGGAAAGAAAATCCAGATGCAAATCTAACATGTAAGACACTAGGCAAATCTGAAAAACAGCCCAAACCAAAAAACCCAAACCTATGTTTGGCTAATAGTACTCTCAGTTGCTTTGCCTTCTTAATATAGGAAAATGTGAGGTCTGCTGCTGATTTCCTAGAGGTGACTGCCATTTCTCAGGGGCATCTATCTAAATTTTTTACCAAGAAAACTCACTCGCTGAATAACCCTTTCGTCTTTAGTATTTCTTATATACTTCTACATCCATAGCATTCTGAACGCACAGATAACTTGGTGAGATGAAAACAAAGTTCTCTGCATGTGACAATTACGTTGTAATCATTTTTACTTTTGCTAAAATTGCCAGCAATAGTGCCAAAGAAAGTGGAGTGAACTGAGGGAGCCATTTTATAGCATTTGTGAATTTCCTTCCACACAGGTGTTCACTAAAGTAGCTAAGTGGCTGGCTGCTGTCCCAAAGACCCCATTGGGCAGCACAAGGCTCAGCTGCATTAGCAAAGGGAACCTAAAAGTGAGACAGCTGCATATACCACCATCGGTTCCCTGACCTGGATTGCCCTTTCTCTCCCAGCTAACAGTGGATAATAATATATCTTCATTCAACTACATAATTGATGCCAGTCTAATTTTTTCAATTTATCAAGCCCTTATTATTATTCCTTTCCTGAAATATACTAATGTTTCATTTCCCAACCTTTAAATAATTCATAAATTTGATTAGCTTACTGCCTCCTTTTAATTCTCCATTCTAAGCCTTTATTTGAACCCCAGGAATCCCTAACTAAGATTTTCAAGGCCCAGTTCGAAACTCAATAGCCCAGTGTGACTTTAGTCATTAACGATATTTCACATGGACTGGTATTTTGACAGCTGCACTTTTCTATGAAGTAGCCTAACTAATCCCTGATCTTTACATGCTTCCAAAGGCTGTTTCAGGTGATTAGTAAAACTTCCTGAGGATCCAACATGGCACATTGTCCTGGGTTCAGCAGTAGCAGTTATTTTTTCTCCTTCTTAGTAGCTGGTGCAGCACTGTGTTTCTGACTTTCAGTCTGAGAACAGTACTGATAATACCGA
>WYDI02021782.1:0-33025 GCA_009867235.2 Psittacus erithacus | reverse complement strand
ACCCAAACAGCTCCATTTGATGCTCTTTTTACTAGTAAAAACTGTGAGCACACCAAGCCCCAATAACTGTGTTTTCCCTTCCCCCCCCCCCCCGGGAGCATTTCCTTGCACACTTTTGTGCCGTCTGGAAGTGCACATTAGCAGCATTACAAGTGCCCACTGTACTCCCCCCCTTGCCATTTCCCACGAAAGAACAAGTAATTCATGCTGTTCATAGCTCCCCCTGTTGCCAGCAATTCCATTGAAAGACACCAAAGAAGGGCAAGAGAACAAAGACTGTGCAAGAAAGCAGAGAATGAGCATCAGAAAAATGTGATGGAAGAAAATGAAAAGGCACATTCTGCTCTTGGTTATGTCTAACAGCTCCGGATTCATGTAACAGATGGGAGTGCAGAATCTGTCCCCTACAGAAACAAAGGGTGAGGAGAAAATACTGAGGATCCTCACTTGGACCAGTTATTTAAATAACCTTCAATAAAAAGCAATCAAATAAACACTATCTATACTTTTCCTACAGAGAAGGAAAGATTCCCCTCCACCTCGCAGTTGAGAGCCTTTTTATAACTAACAATTTGTAATAATCCATTTAAAAGAATTAAGCCTATTTAGTTCTAGACAGAATACAAGCTAAGTTCTGCAGCCTGATGTGGAACAGGAGCACACACATAGTCCTGAACACTATCTGAAACTGTGGCAGTCAGCACAGCCAAATGCTGTTAACAGCAAAAGTATTATCCTAAATCTAAACCACATTATTATAAATTTGTACTATAGCTTGTGAATAAAGCTGGACAGGCCAGAAGGGAAGAACTGGACTAATTTGTCACAGTTCTATTTACTTAATTGGAGCCTCTGATTATTTATACCAGCTGAACACTGTGCCCCAGAGTTTATGGTCACAGGTGGGTATAACCCAAGTTGCGTTAGACATGGTTAGACGCCTGCCTGAAGAAGTAAACTTGTAATAGGTACTTCCCACCCACAACGGGCTGTAGGAGCTGTGTCCCTTAATAAGCAACACCAGCATTAATTAAGAAAGCGGAAGTACACCTTTTAATAATTAATAGTGAAGGAGATCTAAGAAGGGCAACGGACAATAATACTGAATAATTCAGCACTATAACCAAAGTAACAATGGCACAGTAACTTTAGATGTGAGCATTAGCAACAAAATCCAACAAAAACATTTGACATGCTGATGGCTTCTTGAGTTCAGGAAAGGGTACACATCAGAGATATTCTTTCCTATTGAGTGGGCATCAAACAATTCCTGAAACCAGTCTTTACAACAAAATCAAAAGCAGCTGGTAAAATTGTACCAAGGCAAGTGACTTTATAATGGGCTGTGCCAGATCTGGGCCCAAAAGATCAAAAGTGTCACCCAGTAGAGGCAGTAGCTCATCAGTAAATCAGAATTCCCAACAGGTCAAATTAGCCACAACAGCAACTCAGTTTAATTAGCAGGGGAAAAAGAAAAAGCACAACAGATTTTTCACTCATCCTGTCACTTCACAAAGTTCCAGCAGCAGTGACAGCCTATGTCTGTCAAGTCTTGAAACAAACAAACAGAAAGCTTCAGCAGCTGCTGAGCATAGATTTAATTTGTGGTCACAAATATTGGAGGGTTTTAGTTTGTTGCCTGGCTAGCAGCTGAGAGGTAGATATACATCAGTAAAAAAAACGATGAGCCTTTGTTATTGAATGAGAAAAAAAATGTGCATTATATTTAATTGCAGAAGTCTGGCAAAATATCAGAGCATAAAAAAGGATGTTTGTTTGGGGTTTTTTTTGTTTGTGTTTTTTTTTAAAAAAGAAAAACATGAGACCTGAGTGACAGACCAGGAAAGACAAAGCCTGCTGCAGCTCAGCCTTTTTCTGTCTCACTGCTGGTAGGGATTATTAGCCTGCTGTGGCTTTCCTTAGCAAGAAAATGGCAGCCAAATTACATAAACCAAAATGTTTTTGGAATTTCCTTCTTAAATTATTTTGATGACAGGTTCCTATTAAGAACTGTTGTGAATTCAACAGAAAGTAGATGCAGCTTCTGCTGCTTACTAGGAACGGATCATCACAACTTCTCTGGCACGGAATCCCACTAAACTTCCATTCTATGTACCCTTACAGGCATCCCAGGGGAGGAACATATGCCTCCTTGTCCCTTTGTGAACCCCAGCAAAAAGACAGAAAAACATCTTGGACACTTCTCCTACAACACGTGTATGCACTGAAGTAGCTGCCAATTATTAAGAGTTACTGTGTTTGCTATAAATGTCTGGCCCACAGCAACTGGGCAGAAGGGATTCAAGAGATAATACTGAACAGGCACACCACTCAAGCCAATTAGAAACAGTGACAAAAACTCGGTACTGACTAGTAGGAAATTACTGGTAGAGATGGAGGATTTTGACTACCTACAAGTAAAAATGTTTAACCCTCAAACTAAGAAAACATGCAGATGTAAATATGGAACAAGAGGCACAGTGAAAGTGCAGTCACAGAATCCTAGAACAGTCTGGGTTGAAAGGGACCTTCAAGGTCATCTAGTCCAACCCCCTACTTCACTAGATCACGTTGCCCAAGAATACATCCACCCTGGCCTGGATGTCTCCAGGGATGGAGCATCCACCACCTACCTCTCTGGGCAACCTCTGCCAGTGTTTTACCATCCTCATTGTAAAGAAACTTCCTCACATCTAGGCTGAATTACTCTTCTGTTTAAAATCATCCCTCTCACCCTGCCACAACAGGCCCTACTAAAAAAAGTCTCTCCCCCTTTCTGTACTGGAAGGCTGCAGTAAGGTCTCCGTAGAGCCTTCTCTTCTCCAGGCTGAACAAGCCCAGGTCTCTCAGCCATTCCTCATAGGAGAGCGGCTTCACCAGAAATAACCGCTGATAAAAATTTATATTTAAAAATTTTAAAGCGAGAAACAAGTATGCAGCTAGCAAAACTCTAACAGCACTCCAAACACCTTAATGCTCTGGAAAAGTAAGTCCCTGGATGCTTCCTTTCGGTCACACAGAGAGCTGGATCACCCACTACAGATGCGTTTATCGCAGGCAGACAGTCCGGAAGCCCTACCCAACAAAATGGAGGACGAAGATATCGAGCGGGAAGAGCGGAAAACGCAGAAAGGGGAGGAGGAGCAGGCCGGGGGCGGGCCCAGCAGTGCCGGCACGTCACAGCTGTCCGAAAACCCTCCCAGCTCCCCCTGCAACTGTCATTTACATACCCTCACCTTTGATCCCGGGAGCAGCCAATCAGCGGGCGCGGCGGTGGACGGCGAGAGCCGCTCACCTGCTGCAGCCGCACCTCCCCGCCGGCTGATTGACAGGCAAGGGGCGGGGCGGTGCCCTCCTGCTGCGCGGTTCCCGGCGGCGGCGGCTCCCTGGCGGCAGTGACAGCGGCGGCGCGATGGTGTGTGGGGGTTTCGCTTGCTCCAAGAATTGCCTCTGCGCACTCAACCTGCTCTACACGGTGCGTGGCTGTCGCGGGAGGGGCGCGGGCTGCTCAGCGGGGCCTCCCCGCCCGGGTCTTCCCCGCCTTGTGGTTTCCGTTGGCGAGAGGAGAAGGGAGGGGAGGCGGCGGGGTCGCTGCGGCCTGTGGCGGCCTCCTTTTAGCAGGCTGGTGCTGAGGGTCTGGCAGGTCTCGGGGCCGGGAACGCCGCAAGTTTGCGTTTTCGGTTTCTGGCTCGGCGGTGGGGAAGGTGGCACAGGTCAGACTGGGCTTTGTCACCGTGGGGACGTGGCTTCTCGGGATCAAAATTCAGGGTGGATCGGGAGCGGGCGGCACGGCTACCGCTGCCTGCCGACGAGGGGGGTGTCACATCTCCAGCCCCCTTCCCGGCGGGACCACCCCTTCGTCAGCCCTCCCCAGCCCGGCCAGCCGGTGCCCTTTTTTCTTGCCTGGAAAGGTCGTTGCACCAGCGCAGGCGTGAATGGGGAAGGGGTTATTTTGGTTTTCCTCAGCCAAAGACTAGTTCTGAAATAAGGCAGTTCAGTCAGTGAGAAGGCCCCCGGCCCTCTGGTAAGCAGGCATCCCCTATGATGGACCAGGGAGTTACTGGCTGCTTTGGGGTGGTGGGAACGTGTGTGAGGGGGAAAAAGTAGTTTGCTACACTGAAATAACTGACTTGCTGGGGAGCTCCGGGCAGGTGCCTGGTTTTGTTTGGGCAAGTTGGAGGACCTGTTTTCAACAGACAACATAAAATCTTACAATGGTTTGGGTTGGGAGGGACGTTAAAGGTCACCTGGTTCCAACCCCCTGCCGTGGACAGGGACGCCTAATCCTAATCTCCAGCTGTGGTATAGCTGTGAATTTTTTTTCTAATTATCTGTTTTAAAATTACTCATAAATAGCAAGAAACAAGAGTGTGTGTAATGGCTTCCTCTTGCAGCGCATCTGGAGAGGTAGTATGTCCTCTAATGTTTCATGTTAACAGCCATGCTTGGGGGTGACTTTCGGTAGACTGCAGTTGGGGTCAGCCAGTGCTTGCAGGCAGTTGTATCAGTGTTTTTCTGAAAGTACTGCATGATCTTGACTGAAGGTGAAAGAGGAGAACAAACAGGTCTAATGCTGTTCATCAGAACAAGCAGTTTTCATAGATAACAGTTACTGGACCTGATGATAATCTCCAGGACGGAGCATGAATGGGTGTAGAAGTGCCTCTGTTTAATCCAGTGTCGTTTGTTATTATATTCTTTGGTACATGAGGTGACTCTCATTCCTTCAGAAAAGGGCAGAACAAAAACCTTGGAGAAGTGGACTATGTCCCTGGAAAATGCCTCTGGAGTATGCTTAGGGATACTCCACTGCCCACTGTGGAAGTCACTTGGGATCCCTGTGGTGCTATGGATTGCCCCTAGCCAGAACAGAGAGGAGCAGGTAGGCATTGTGGTTTTTGACATCTGTAGGTGGAAATAAGTTAAGTTTATGTAGACTGTCATGGTGAAGGCAATTAAAATCATAGAATAGCTCAGGTGGGAAGGGACCTCAGAAGATCATCTTGGCCAACTGCCTGTGGGATTACCTCATCTCAGTGGATTGTTATAGGTGAATTGTCCCATTCCACTTTTGGGTTTTGGTAAACCAGAGGTTAATGCAAGATGTCTTTTTTTTATCATTATTGGTTTTATTTCTGAAGTGACAGAGGAGTGAGAAATCTGAATCTTTCTACCATAATACATGCAGAAATCTCATTTTGATGTCACGTGGACAGCAGGTGTTTTTTCCTGAAGACAGGATCAGTTATTCCTAAAGCCATGTATTAACCAGGTGTAAGGGGTCTGGTAGGTCTTTTGGTTGCATTTGGCCACAGCAGGGATGGGTTGATTTTGGAGACCTCTGTAGTTTTTTCTGCAATACCTGTACAAAGCACCTATGACCTTAATCTTGCTCTTATGTCTCCCTGACTAGAATTTACTTTGTGGGTGTCACTTGATATTCTTTCATTTGACCTATGCTGAACATATGTTTCTGCTGAAGAGAAAGAATGTCTTTGAATTACAGGAACTGGAATATCCGATCGCTACTTCTTGTGTTGCTTATTAATTATAGACAACTTACAGGACTAATGCTTTCAAATTCAGAGTTTCTGGAATAAATAACATTAAGGTGTTTAGTTGGCCTGGTGGAGTTGATCCAGCCAAAATGTATGGGCTTCTCTGTTCTTTTGTTAGACAAAATCTTCACAATATAAGACTTTGGTTGCAAGTGAATGATGGGCTTATTTTTTCCTAGCTGGGAAAAAACACAGAAGACAACTAGAGCAAGAGCCTCATCATCATCTTCTTAAACAACATTAATTCACTGTGATAACTGATGAGAGGGGAGTAGTGGCGGTGAGAAGGGATATTAGCTCAAACAGGTAACACTTGAATGTTTTTCCAGCTAGCATTGATGTGCCTGGATTACATGCTGGGAATGAATTAACCCTCAGAACTGCATATTGGGGGTTACAGTTTACAGTCTGCTTTTCTTTAAAAGAATTCTAGAAAAGGATACTGGAGCTTGGTTTTTTTGTGGGTTTTTTTGTTGTTTTTTTAAAAAAATTTCTTTTTATAGTAGTACACTAAGGAAAATAGATGTCCTGACAGTAATAAATCTGGTTTAAGGCAAGAAGCCAGAAACCCACTAACCTAATTGGTTGCTTAATGTTCTTTTCAGATGGTACTTTGCTGATGACTTTTGGTTTTTCTCTGTACTAAGTTAATGTCCTTAGGCCCTGATTCTATTTTTAAATTCATTTTATACGAGTAATTCTGGTATCTATGCTGAATTGCTGACTTCAGTTTGGTTCCTTATGGGTATAGGAAGAGAGAGAAAAAGTGACTGTTGACTCTGTCTGTAATGACGTGTATTGCTGGAATAGTCTTGCATGGAAGAACTGCCTGTATTCAAGGACCTTTAAAATACTAGTTTGGGGTACCTGGCCAGTGTTGTCTTTACTAAATCATATTTACATTTCCTGCTGAATGGCAAATCATACACACTGTTTAGAAGGCCAGTCTGTGGAATTCAGCCAAATTCAAGGATGTGTGGCAAAATCTGCCAGGTATGAGAACTGTTGATGATGGCTCAACCAGTATTTGGTCACTTTAACAAGATAAGGATTTCCTTAGGTAGACAGTGAGCCTTCCAAGGAAGCCTTGAGTAATTGTGTTGCAGTAGGAACAGTTGATGTATTATTGCAAATCAGATTTTCAGAAAGGAGAAGGAAATTCCTTATTCCTAGGTAGTGGTGAAAGATTGAAGTGGTAGCTGGGTCACAAGATTAAACATTTAAATTAAAAATTGAAATACTGACCATCAGTTCATATGGATTGTATGTGCTGGATTTGACTCCCAAGCAGCTACTTAATTGCTGCTGCACCAGCAAGCATGAACTATTCATTGTAAGGCTGTCATTATGTAAACACCACACATTTATTTTGATGAGCAGGTTTTCAGTTTTTCTTACAACTAGAGAGGCTGTTTGGTTTCAAATAAAACATATGGTACCTTTACCATTAGAAGTATGTATTAGTAGCACAGAATTCATTCCCCAAAAGCATCCGTATTTCCTCTTACTACCAGGAAATACCTTATCAAAGCAGTTTACTTTTTATATTACTTTGCTATCTGAACCTGATTTTTTTGATTGCCTGTTAAGCATCCTGGCTTTTGCATTCATTTTCAAGGCATTGCATTTGAAAGGTGGTGTTTTGATACTTTTCTCCTATCGCTGCTGGTTCTCTGGGTGCAGTAATTATTGTCAGTGCAACTAGTGCATTTGTGCTTTCTGCCCTCTTTATCAAAATTATTTTGCCTGCATTATGGAAATATGCAAAGGCGAGTACAGAAATTCTCATATTTGAACAGCGTGTGCTTAGCGTTGTAGAGGTTTTAATAATGTCTGTCTTAAATGCAGAGTTCCCCATGCCAGAGGAGTGAGCATGTTGCATCTTCCATGCAAATTTGCTACCTCCATCTATTTTTTTTGCTGCATAGGGGGAGCCTGGTGATAGAGACAGGGTGAAAATCTGGATTTTCTAAGGGAAAGGGGATGTGGCTGTTTTCTGTGTTACTTGATGATTCACGACTGCTGTAGTGGCTGTGTATTGTCTGAACTGGATGCTCAGCAGTTTCCTTGGAGCTATTTCTGTCATTCTTGAGGACATTTTGAAGGCAGCAGTACGAACTGTGCTATCTAGCCTTGATGTGCAAATCAAACAGTGGTACAGAAGCTCTCAGGTATGTGGCACGGAAGGTTAATATTGGTCATGTCAATGTAGTCTTGGTTGGGTTTGGGGTTTTTTTGTTTGTTTTTACTAGCTTTTGGGGAAGGTTTCTACACTCATGCTTGAGAACACAGAACGACTACAACATAAATATCAATGCATATTTGAAGACTTTTTGTCAGTATTAGGAATGCCCTCCCCAAAAAAGTACTATAGCTGCTGTGTCAGTTTATAGTCGAAGTGCCAGAGGTTTGTGGTAGCAGGTCAGAACTGAGATATGTGCTGGGCCCACAGACCAGATATGAGTGGGTTTTGGTTCTTCACTTGTCTTGCACAGATTGCGTAGTGGCATTTAGAGCTAGGAAGGCAGGCTGTGTTTAGTGAAAGAAGTGGGGAATGGCAGGACATAGAAGAAGGCGGCTATATGGCGCCATAGTATGTTTTGATACCGCTGATGTTTTCAACCATCACGGCAATGCAGATAACACTTTAAATCCAGCACAGTTATTGCAAAGCCCTCTGAAAGCCCTATAGTAGCCTTGTAGCTGAAGTCATTACTTGTGTTCTTTCTACTACTGTTTTCATGTTGAGGGAGATGTATGTGTGGAAGAAGGATCTGTGGAATCGCTAGGCTTCCTGTAAACGTTTTGCAGCTTCTTAAAAAACAAGAACAAGTAAGCAAAAGTAAACATGTCAGAAGATAGTTGTTCCTGCTACACAACAGAAAGCATGTGTTTCTGAAGGCCGTGGAGTATAACATGGGTTAAATCTCACTGTCATTTTAACATTAAAGAAGTTTGTTACATGGTCAAAACCAATTAGATCCTAATTACTGGCCAGTAACTTGAAGAACTAGGCCTGAAACTGAAAGAACTGCCTTTCATGATGAGACAGAAATGCTGTCTTTCACATAAATTACTTATTCCACATCACGTGTCTCAAGGCTCTTCAGTAACCAGGCTACTGATCACTTTTCATTAGTCACTTAAGGGTGGAAGATTTTGCTTTCTAGGAGGTACCTAGAGCTTTCCTTACTGCTCAGCCTTTACTTTGCTTTCAGTAAAGCTGGAGTACTGTAAAGAGATAAAATTGCTTAGAGCTGTGATAGAAACCAATTTAGCTTAGTCTTAACTTGTTTAAGATGCACGATTATATACATCCATAGTTTTAATGTGATGTTTTTAGATGAAGTTCAGGGAACCAGAAGACTTGTCTCCTAGGTT
Organism: Psittacus erithacus; assembly: GCA_009867235.2. Taxonomy (NCBI): domain Eukaryota; kingdom Metazoa; phylum Chordata; class Aves; order Psittaciformes; family Psittacidae; genus Psittacus; species Psittacus erithacus. The sequence continues at coordinate 24,086 of WYDI02021782.1, read as the reverse complement.
CTTTATGGCTGTGCAGGAATGTTTGGCCAAGTTGAAGGCAAGAGTGGTGGAAACCTCTTCCTTCAAAATAGATACTGTGTGAGTTTTAAACTTTAAAGTCACTTTAAAAGAAGTGGAATATGAACTTACATGTGAAGAGAGAGGTTAGGAAGGATGTGTTTCATCATGTGTGTAACCTGGCTTTAGTTCCTGTTCCATGTCCAGCTTGAAAGCTATTCTGTAAATGTTTCCTTTGCTGATACCAGTGTAAATGCTATAGAGTCTCTTTGCTTGGGAATGGTGAGGATGTATTTCTTGAAATTTGAGTTCAGAAATGCAGTTTTTATAAACACCTTTTAGGGCTGAGTTTAGAAGGAAGCAGTGGGAACACTAACTTTTGTGTGTGACTTCCTTCCTAGGGAGCAGTCCAAGATGGCTGAAATAATGAAAAGTTGCTAGTTAGTCTAAACAGCAGATTTGCTTGTGGCTTGTTGTTGAAGGAAGGAGGAAGTGGCTTTGGCATTTGAATGGTTTCTCAGTGGGGTTGTCTAGAGAAATCATTTGTTAGTATATTGGTTTCTTTTTGTAATGCAGAATATAAGTCTGTAGATAAGCACAAAAGGGGTAAATGTGAAGAGAAGTATGTTTTTACAGTACAGGAGTGAAGGAAAGGAGCAAGCCATGTACACAATACAACTTGGATTTGAAGAACAGAACGAATTAGGAGAAATTATTATTTATTTATTTTTTTATAGAATTTATGCAGCAGTAAGGAGAAGGTGAACCCCATCAAGTGCTGTAAAGGCTAATGCTGTAGTAAGGTTAATAAGTGAACTGGAGAACAGGACAAACTTGTGATGACTTTACCTATGTGATAAAGAAATTCATCTTTGTCTAGAAATCTTTATTTTTGAAAGCGCTCTGCAGTTGAAGTATGTATCTAAAAAATAGAATGGAAATCACTTGAAGTGAAGTCTGATCCATTGGTCTTGGAGTCCCTAGGAACTTTCCTGTTACAGATGGCATACCATGTTGTCTATTGACAATATGCTTGATTTTCCTGATTTTCCTTTTTTCTTTTTTTTTTCTTTTTTTTTTTTCCTCCTCATAGGGGAAAAAAAGAATTGATCTTCACTTAGGGTTTGTGCTACCCATAGGTTTTTTCCAGTAAAGCATTTGCTTCATTTCAAATTGATGAATTTATATATTTGGGTTCTGCTAAGCCTGTGTTTGCCTGTGTGGTTTTTAAATAAGGTTGCTAGGGTTTGTATTGGAGAAGATATATTATACAGTAAATAAGGATAGTATATTCGGAATGTTAGCTGTCAGTCCCCCTTATGCACACACTTCCCATGGCCCTGGTTTGCTTTTCTTATTTGTGGACAGCTTGTAGCATCTGTGTATGAGACAAATTGCTCCAGCTTGAGATTGTAGTAAATACTTTTACTCCTCATGCCTGTTGGTTTTCTGTGTAAACATGCCTTAAATGAATGGGACCTTCTGAGACCAAGATTAATACTTGTGTTTTTGAATCCCTGTAAGTACTTCTGAAAACTCATTCATTGCTCTTTTAGTGAGAGACCTTAGTGCTTGTAAGAAGGTATTTTGTTGATACAGGGTTTAGGAGCTATTTAATGAGCTAGATGGTATGAAAGAGTCCTTGGCTAGTGTTAAACCTGCCACTTATCTGCCTATTATACTTTGATTTTTGGTGTGGAGAGTGGTGAAGTTTCCATGGTGGAAGAGCTGGCTGTGATGTGTGGGATGGTTGGTTGTGGGGAACTTCTGGGGCTCATCTGTACAGGCTTCTGCTCAGACCAGATCATGAATACCACTTGTTTGCCAGCTGTGGCTTTGTCTACTGAGTCTTGAAAACCTCTGAGGGCAAAGTTTATCACCTCTGAGTATGGCACCAAACCACCCTGCTTGCTGTTTTATCTAGTGTCCAGTCTGAACCTCCTAAACTGTTACTTGTGATACTGGGAGGAGTTTTTCTCCATTGGTTTTGTAACGCACTTTTCAGCTTCAGTTACTATTATATTATCCCTGGGCTGCCTCTTTGTTGGACTAAACAAACCCAGCTCCATCACCTGTTTCTCAAACATCATCCTCAAGGCTCCAGGCCATTTTGATGACTCTTTCCAGTTTCTCAAATTCCTTTTCAACCTGGCGGGCTTGACATAGGACGCAGTATTTGAGCTACAGTCTCACTAGCATTTGGTTTCCTTTGATTGCACTCCTTTTGGCTTTTCCTGTTTGCAGTGGGAGCAGGCTTGGCTCATATTCAATTTGGCAATCAGTTTGATCTCCAGATCTGTCTCAGTAAGGTTGTTGCTCAACTGGTCTGTTCCTAGGTTCCACTGAAGCACCTCAGGAGCCGGTTTTGCACTTAGTGAAGTTCCTGTTGGCTTATTGTTCAAGTTTATCAAGGTCCATCTGAGTTGAGTCTATATTTGAAGAGTCAGTTGCTCTTCCGTGTTTAGTATCATCCGCAAATTTTCTGAGGGTTCATTCTGTCTTAATCACCCAAGTTGTTGATGGAAGGTACTGTGGCCCCAGTATCAGCCTTGTTGGTGATCCTCAGGTACTGCCGGCTGGATGCTGAGCCATCGATAACTACCCTTTAAGCTCAGGAATCCAGCCTGTTACTTGGGTTACCAGCCCATTTCTCTAACCCATGTCCCTTCAGTTTACTAGTGAGGCTACTGTGGGAAACTGAATCAGTTTTAATCACTGAAAACTGGATTGTGATTCCATACATTTCTGGTAGATTTCCCAAGCAAATATTTGAAGCGTTATTAACCAAGGACAGCTTTATATAAATAAAGTGGAGTTTCACTTGTACTTCAGTCTTCCAAGGATGACACTGTTTTCTTTGGGGGAATTCTGGTGCTCTGAAGTGTGGTTTCAGTAAAATGAAATGTGACATTCAGAAGCTCCATCGAGGGTCCTTTTTCCTTTTTTTTAATACAGGTGACTTTTAGGTTTTTTTATTATTATAGGTAAATAAAGCTTGTATGGTTAGAACGTGCATATTACTCATTTAAAAGTAGTTAAGGTCTCCAAGTAATTTTGTTTCAAGTACATTTTACAACAAAGTCTTAGGAGCTTCACTTTTAGAAATACTGCTTTTAAATCCTTTTGTTTCAAACACTGGAGTAAGCCCTGTTGAGCAGCCATTTTTAGTGGCTAAACAGTGCCTAATGCTGTGAGCCTTGTGTTGTTTTACAGACTTGTAAAACCTTTTGCCAAAACAACTTATTTTTCCTGTTTGTAGTTGTGTGCATTTGCTTTAGTTTTTCACATTATGGTACTATAAATCTATATATAGAGAGAGTTTTATTGCAGAACATGCAGAGAGTCCAGTCCAGACCTGGAATGAAGGAAAACCCATAATTTCATCTTTCCCTCAAAATGCAGAAGAGTCAAGAACTTAATACTAAATCTGTTTCTGGAATGGTTTGTAAGCCTGCAGTCTCCATTTCAGTTTTGAAACACAAAGTTAATTTTCCACAATTTTTAAGTGGCCAAAATCTGGGAGTAGCCCGTTAGTTTGATCCAAATCATGTGTCTGCCTGTCTGGATCTAGCATTTTCATGTATCTTGCCAGCCAGAGCCCAGTTGCATGGATCATGCTGAATTGCCAGATGTTTTAAGGAATTGGACAATGGACAATTTTGTTATGTGAAAGAAGATAAAATATAGCTTTAGTATTACAGAGGTAATAGTTGAATATGAGACTAATGGCTCTAAAGCTAGAACATGATCAAAAGAGAAACTATACTGTTTTATGTTATTTTTCAAAGCTAATCACCTGATTCCTGCACCTCTGGGGTTCAGTAAAGCATTGAAAAACCAAAGAGGCTTTTTTCCCACTTGAAAACCATAGCAGTTCTAGATTCAGTATGTGTGTCTGTTTCTGCCAGAAAAGCTTTTTGGGGCAAGGGGGGGTTGTGATAATAACTTTTAGTGTCATACTCACTGATTTCATGTACATATCATCAGTATAATGGAAGCTGAGTAACAGCAGCAAGAAGTAACCAGTACCCTGCAGCTCATGCACTGTGTTTATCCAGTAGGTATTAGACATAGAATTTGTTTAGGCCTCTCCTTTTAATTTTAATACTTTAACAATAAAACTCATTTAATCAAATTGTTTTAGCCCTCTTATGAAATGAGCAAAGAGCTGAACAAATACACATTTTGGTATCCTGGTGAAAATAAAGATCTGCAGCCATAACTCAGGTGGAAGAAAGAAGTATTGGGGAAAATCATTAAAAGCAAAGTTTCTTCTGCCTTTTTTTTTTTTTTATGAAAGATTGCTTTGAAGAGCTGTGTAGTAGCAGTGTGAGTTCAGTGCTTAGAAGTTATTTCAGAGCATGGGACATCAGCCAGCACTGACTAGAAATTGGGTTATAAGATTTCTTTTGTTGTTCACTTCTGATGCTTACATGGAAAAATAAACCTTCCCAGTGGTATGAGACAATGAAACGAAGTGAATGGGTATAGATCAGAACAGGTAGGTCTTGCACTTAATTGTCTGATTAGCAAGACTAATTTTTAATGTAATCTGTATCAGGAAGTTTACAGCCTTATGCAGCATACATTGAGAAAATCTGTCTGCAGCAGAGCCAAGGCTTTTGGTTTTATTTTATCCCCCTTCCACTCCACCCCGCTCTTTAGATTTACTTGTTCTGGTGCTTTGGTTTTAAATAAATGTCATGGTTAAAGCATTTTCTTTAAAAGAAGCAAAGACAAATACGAAATGATCCTAAAACTCTACTGGTATTGAGCAATTCCTTTGAATTTTATATTGTTCTTTTGTCTCTTTATGTGGTAGTTATGAGAAACATCCTTTGCTTCTTGCAGACTTTCTAAGTTTCTTGGGGGGATTACTGGCTTTCAGTTAAAATGATTTCGAGATATGTTCCTGTGTGAGCGCATGAGAAAAAACAACCCCTGTGCGTTGATCTTGATAAGCATCACTACTTGTTTTGCTAGCTTTCTTGGTGTTATCTTAGGTTTCCGTGATTCAAAACCAGCATTAGATAGGTCAGTCTTTTAAAAGGTACTTAAAAAAAAAAAAAAAAAAGAAGAATATACAGACATATTTGGTAAAGTGGAGGCAAAAATGCTCTGCTGTAGGGTAAGTACACTGAAATGACAAGTTGGACATTCCCTCCCCTTACCACCCCCTGCCCCTTTGAATAAGCAGTAAAATGCGAGGAGATTGTCCTTTTCAAATGGAAGCTGGTGAGCAAGTGCAATTTCTTGCTCTATATTTGTTGTGAAATAAAGCCAATTACTTAAACTAGACCAAGTGCTTACTGTTCTGTGTTTTCTTCTGTTGTTTCTTTATTTATATATATTTTTTAATAATGATACAACTTTCGGGTATTTTTTTGGTGAGGTCAGGGTTTTGGAAAGTTAAAACTTGCATGTTGAATTGGTGTTATTTAACAGATAACATAATGGGTGATATGTTGCACATAGGTCTAACTCTGTTTCAAATGAGAGTTAGGCATCTTGTGTGTTGGACGTCTTGGTTGGTTTTCCTGCTGCTCTCTCCTGCTGTACCTTATTACAGATTTCTTTGCAACTTTTCATAATGGAAATTCCCGCCCCGCCCCCCCCCCCGTGTTTTGGCATAGAAACAGGAAAAGCTGGAGCTTCTGGCTCATATAAACAATAAATCCCAGTAAATTAACTGGGACGGATTCTGCCTGCCTTCCCTGAATACCATCTCTGAATTAAAGCTGATGATTTTTAGCTTATTTGTCAATTCCATTGTAATCTACACTTGAATTTAGTGTCTCTAGTCAGTCACAGAGAGTGCAACATGACTTGACTTGTAGGTGGCTTAAGTTGCAACAACTTCACATTAACAGTGTTGAAGAATAAAAATGTGTGCCTTAAAACATCTGGAATTGAACTTCTGTGATGAAGTGGGGGATAGATTTGTTTAGGGTTGTACTTCTCTTTGCACTGGGAATTGTACCTTTCTATTAACTTTAAGGAATGTGGCTGTTTATAGGTTAAGACTCTTTTAATGTGCAGACTAACTCTTTGTTTTCTTTTTCCTCTAGCTGGTAAGCCTGCTTCTGATTGGAATTGCAGCATGGGGAATCGGCTTTGGCCTCATCTCTAGTTTCAGAGTTGTTGGAGTAGCAATTGCAGTAGGAATCTTCCTCTTCTTCATTGCCTTAGTGGGATTGATTGGTGCCGTGAAGCATCATCAAGTATTGCTGTTCTTTGTATCCTTCTCATGAACTGCAGCTTGGTTCAAGCAATATTAACAACCTGCTCTGTCAGCTGAGACTGATGTGGAAGGTGCTTCCAAAACAGAACAGAAATTCACAATCTTATTGTGAATCTTACTGACACTATGTAAATAGTCTGTTGTGCTGCCTTGCACAAGAAGATTGATCTGTTTGGATGAGAAAAGAGGTTAATCAGATAATTCTAATTTTTCTGGTTGTGGTCTGTAAGTAGTGACCTCCACTTTACAAACAGTTAAAGTGCATGAGATAAGTATCTGCCTCTGAACACAGCAGCCAAATTGTGAAGACAGTCCCTGACTTTCAAAGCATGATCTTTGTTCTTTATTTTGTACCGGTTTTAGATGCATTAGTCCAAAAGTATGTGAAGCTGAGTTCGAAAAGCAACTCACTTTTATTTTTTTAACCTATGCTTAAGTTATCTTTTATAATTAATTACGAGACTGTCATTGAAGAAAAAAACACAACAGATTCCGAATATGCAATACCTAGAAAAGTATTTTCTTTACTACTGTAAGTATCTCAAAATGACAACATGAGTACCTAAAGCTGAAGAAACTGGCTGTAGATTTTTCTCTCTCAAAGCTCCTTTTATGAACCTCTCTGGTCACGTTGTCTTGTTAGGCAAGAAACACCTAACCCAGAAATACCAGCTATATATAGCTGGAGCCAGACAGAGAGAATATATGGTGATTGAGTCCTGGGAGCATGTTTGGGTCATCTTTTCCTCATCCAGACAGAATTTACTACCATAATTCTTTGTTTCAAAGGATTTATTTCTTATTTCATTTGATAATAATAACACATAGGCCTAATGATATTAAAGCAAAATCAATTAGAGAGTATATCCTTAACTACTGTTTCCAGTACATGATTATTCTTTTGCTAGTCTTTATTGTCCAGTTTTCTGTTTCCTGTGCCTGTTTGGCACTAAACAAGGAACAGCAGGTAAGAAAAGTTTCCTGACTTCTTAGTTATCTGTAGCATAATACTATAAATATTTATGTGTGTGCACACATGCACATTATGTAGGCTTCCACAAAATGGGGAGAGCATATTTTAAGAAAAATCAGCATTGTCCTTTTAAGGACTAAACCTTAGGCAGTGCTTGGCTCTGGAAGCTGGAAAGAAATACATCTTGGTCCTAAAATGACTTCCAGCTGACTTCTTTTCTTTTATTGTTTTATTTTAAAAGCCCAAATAAGCCTTTCTATGTAGGTTTATGGTCACAGGTGTAGCAGTGTGATGTTTTGACTCTGTATCATGTGTTTAGCAATTCCAGATATGCTGATGATCTACCATAATCATAGAGAAGATAAAGCTATCAAATTGTTCTTGTGTAACTGAAAAGTTTGTAACTATATGAGGAACTAAGGTGACCCTGAAGTGTCAAAGTAAAACCAGCTTCCATGGGGTATGGAGACTAATTCTTGCCTCGTAAGTAGCAGGCAAGTGTACAGTGGCTAAATAATAAGCTTTTATGTGTAAGTGCGTTCTTTGTTTAAAGCCTGAGCAGTCCCGGTTAGATTAGTTACATGTCCCATTACTAGTGCACTTGTTGGGTTTAGGGGAAAAAAAAAAAAAAAAAAAAAAAAGAAAAAGAAACGGAAGAAAATAAGAAAATTCATTAAAACCATGCATGTGCTGCTGCTAGGTGCTGCTGTTTCTTCAGCTAAACAGGCTGTTTGAACATTCAAGTCATTCTTTACTATATTATCCTGTTAAGACTTCAGGCTCTGAACATTTTAGGGAATTATCAGTCTAGCCTACTATATTGGTTTCTAGTGAAATGTGAAACAGTTCAATTAATATGTATTTGCTTATTCGCTCTAGAGTCAACTTCTAGAGGTGGGATGGAATAACACTAACAGCGCGAGAACAGATATTGAGAGAAATCTGAATTGTTGTGGATTCAGAGTTTTTGATCTGAATGAAACCTGCTCCTCTGTAAGTTCTTCAAGTGTGGAAAAAACCCCCAACTTTTATTGTGTTTATTCAGAAATGTAGAACTGTTTCCATAGTTGCAGAAAGCAGAGATTTTCAGCAAATGTGTAAGGTAGCTGTTACAGTGATACTAAGCTCTTTTGTCAATTATTGGAAACATAATCACAGAGCACCCTGCAAAGGTACCCCGCTGTCATTTATATACTGGCTCTTTTGGAGTCTTCTAGAGCTGCTGGAGTTTTGTTCATGGGTGGCAGTCTTCTCTAGAGCTAACTGGATGCTTTTAATCAATGAAGTGTTGTCAGAAAATGGAGTACAATTCTCTATCTGCTACAGGCTTGCTTTAGAAGTCGCCAGTGTCAACCATGTGCACCAATAATAGAAGAATATTCTGGAATGGTTCTGAGATTTGTTGGAGGCATAGGACTCTTCTTCAGTTTCACAGAGGTGAGTAGAATGTTAGAAAATGAGTGCTTTTCCTCCACTTCTTAAGACTTGATTTTGTGAAACAATTGATTTTAGGGTGTTTATTATAGGAACTCGCAGTACTATCTTGGGAGTCAGATAATTAGGTCAGATTTTCCTAGGCTATCAGCTTGGTGGAGGGTTTGTCTTTTGCAAAAATGTTGAATACTTTGTTATTTAGCTACAAAGCATAATTAGGCACCACATTAAAATGTGCTGCTGTAAAGTTTAGGTTTTGCAGACAGTTACCTGTTCAGGTTTACCATTCTCCAGAAATAGTGTCATTGCTTTAACTTGTGCCCCTTTTCTTCCCACCTTCTGCCACCTGTACACACACACAGAGTCTCTGGTTTGGGGATTTGTTTATTTTTTGCGCCTCCTGTAGTGCAAAGGGACAGTTTCATGATGAGTGAACTGTATTTTAAGCATCAAGTTAAAAGGTCTTCGACTCTTTGTTGTAGTGATGATACATCCTGATCAGTGGATAAAAATCCTCAGAGTAGTTATTTTGTAACCCCACAGTAGAGTGTATCAGAATACTCCTTGTGCTGCTTAGTACAGTTTTCAGAAGGTTTATAGACAATCACAGCAACAGGGGAGAGAGAGTAACTAAAACAGAATCTGACATCTGCCCTCAATTTCACTACTAAAAATGTGAAGCAGCTGGGAGCTGCAGTGGTAGCTGGGGGGAATGACAAGATTTGAAAATGTACTAGAAAAATAGCCTTGTAGTTAAGTGGTAACTGTAGAATAAAACAGTTTGGAGGATTTGTTTATAATTACACTAAAAACAGGGTTATGAACATGTATCATGGTGGGAAGAAGAGAATAGTTTAATGCTAAACATGCCTATAGGAAATACTTTGCACTGCATTGCATATATACCTTTTGCATTTTGTTTTGTTCTCTCTGTTGCTGGGTGTGGATTCTTTCTGAGAAGGTTCGTTCTTTTTTCTGATTAAGAAAGCTGATGTGCAGTTGTGCAATTTTACCAATAGTAAAATATCCTAAACTTGTGTGCTGGAAATTGTCAGGATATTAAGTTTAAAACAGATTTTGTAAAAGTGGGAGAAGATGGGGTGGAGACCCTCTGCTTAATAGTATCTTTGGTTTTTGTTTTCAGATTCTGGGAGTCTGGCTGACATACAGATACAGGAACCAAAAGGATCCCCGTGCAAACCCTAGTGCATTTCTTTGAGGTTTATAAAGGACTGAATCTTCTCTCTGTACTTTCTGCTTCAAAATACTGATTCTCTATAGTTTGGTATTTCTCCATAGTATGGATTCTACATGTTCCCAAAAGAAACCTTTTATTTCCATAAGAAATTTGTAGGTTTTGTATTTAATTTTCCGTTATTTTTCTTCTAAGAATCTGTATCTTGAAGTAGACTAGTGTATTCAGTAGCTGGGCAGAGTCAAATTGCTGCTCTGAGCAGGTTAAATAGCTCTGTTAAGGCTTTGGTGTGATGGATCTTGTGAACTCTATACAGTGAGTTTTACAGCACTACTGGCTTCTCTGGTGTGTCAAAAACCCCAGAAGTGTTTCCTGCTGTATTTATTGATTACAGAAATTCACATGATTTCTCATTAAAATGATTAAAGTATGTGGTGGATGGTTGGACGGTATGATTTGATTAGGCTTTAGAATGAACCATAGTCAACATTTTTGTCTACCGCTTTCCTGTTAAGGTAAAAATAGAAGCTAAAGATGTTATTTTCTGTAGTGCACGTAAGTGTATGTTAATGACTACTGTAGTCTTCGCCCCACCCCTTTCCTGTATGTTTTGGCTTTCTGGTAGCTTTGGAATTTTGTTGAGAATAAAAAGAATTCTTTACTTTTCAATGGATATCTTTACTATGAGAGCAATGAATGAAGAAAACCAGAAGAGTATAATCTGCAGCTGATTAACTTGAAACTTTTTTTTCCCTTTGACAAGTGATTGAAGTTTGGTATTTGCACATCAGAATCAATAGTGGTCTGTCATCTTTACTGTAAGAAACTTGATGTCTGGAAAAATTGTTGTACAGCTATTTTTTTTCAGGTGGTGTAAAATTATTGTTGTAATATCTCAGCAGTGTATATTCCTCTGTCATCCAGCTAGCAGCCTTGATTTCATGAGAGATTGAATGGTGTGTAAAAAAAAAAAAAGTAAAAAAAAAAAAAAAGATGAAAACATTACAGTTTCCAGTAGTTTAATTCTTTTCTTTGTTTTAAACAAAGTTAGAATGGTGTGTTACCAATGTAGTAAGTGTTGTCTGAGCTGAAGGAAAGCATGGTCCTTCTTCCACCCTTTGATAGAAGTGATGCATCAGTTGCAACACCACACATCTGAACACCTGAGGTACACAGTGTTTTGTTTTTTTGTTTTTTTTTTTTAATCATGCTGAATTGCAGGCCTCCACTGCACCTTTTTCTTCATTCAGTTGCTGCCTCTGGTGTGGCAGGCAGCTGCTGTAGCCTGAAAGCAAGCTCTGGAGGAAGAAAAGGGGAAGAGTCTTAAGGCCATCTGCCAAGGAATAGAGCAACTGAGAGGGGTGGAAAGGAAGGCAGGGCAGATAAAAGTGGATTCTCTCTCATACAACCTCCCTTTACTAGGGAGATGCCTCCTTCTGCAGCGGAGGCAAAAGAAGTTGAAATACATGCCCATCAGAATGCTATCAGACTTTTGTGTGCCCAGCGCCCCAAAGAAGAAATTGTCTGCAGGTTTCAAAGGGGAAGAGTTGAACCTGAATGCGGAAGAATTTCAGAAGTTGTTAAAAGGGCTTCTGTTCAGGTGTAGCTCATTCTTCCACACCTGCTGTCAGCGCCATCTCCTGGTGCTTGGTCTGTGAATTACTGCTTTATATGCCATGTTGGTGGCTGTTTCAAGCGCGTACTTGAAAGTTCCATGTAAGTGCCCACTTGTGTACTAAAAAAACCTTAAAGCCTTCAGAATATTACTGAAGTATAATGTAAACGTATGCAGTTTTCCCCTGCTTGCCAGTGCTGTCCTGTTTAAGCAGTTAACCAGCTGTTCTCAGTATGTGTCAGGAGGATGGTGATCATCTTGTTAATTTTCTGGTCTAGAAAGGCTCTGTATTCTGTACATTCCTATAATAAATTAAAGGAAGAATCTTGTGGAGAGGGTTTATGAAGCTTTAAGTAACACCACATTGCTGCTTCAGTTTTGACTTTCTTCCTAATTGTTTTTAGTGCTTAGTTTTGGGTTGTTGTGGTGTCATAAATACAGTAGGTGGTATTGGAGAGTAAATGTGCATCACTGAGAAAATACTGAAAATGTTACCACTTCAGAAGCCTTCAAGTCTCATAACGTGAATTTGGTTGAGGACTCAAAAGACAGATCAGCAGGTCATATGGTTTGATTAAAGGTTTTCTATCATATCCATACTTTAATCTATTGAAGATTGTGCTTTATTGAAATAGTGCTTTATAGAAAAATACCAACAAAACAAAATAAAAACCAACCAATACAAACCTTGAAATTTACATCAGAGGTGTGGATTGACTTTCAGAACCTGATTCTTAAGGGGGGTGATAAAATATGGTGAGTCTGACTGTTGCAGGCGGCGGCGCGGGGAAGCAAGAGACAACCCAATATGAGTGATAATTCAGCTCCAACTTTATTGCCAGTCAGTGCCGCTTATATACTCTTGTCCCACTAATTTATGCACACCTGTCATCACACGATTGGCTAAGCCTAAAAGGTTACATCAGCTAGTTGTTGCGTGATTGGCTAAATCTGGATCCGGCCTGTGATTGGCCGAAACCAGAATCCGGCCCGTGATTGGTTAAATCTGGATCCGGCCCGTGATTGGCCGAAAACAGAATCCGGCCGGTCAGCCTTAGCATCTGCTCTGCTTGTACAACCGTTCCGTAGATCCATGCCCTTTCTCATCTAGCCATTCCTCAACATCTGACTTTGTTTTTTGAGGTGTAGAGCGTAGCCTCCCTCAGGGGACGTCTGACTTGCACACCAGTATACAAGAAACGTTGGACTTTTCTGGTGTGTTGAAATGAAGCATTTAAAAAATTGTATTCTTGATATGATTTTGTCTTTGAAGTTTTTGTTGTTCATTGCTTTGTCTTTTCCGTTAAGAAAATAGTTTTGGTCATATAAAGACTTTTTTATTGTTTGATTTCTAGAAAGGGATTTTAATTTTTATCTGAGTGAGAATTGGGCTAAAATGTAACCAGATTTTCTAGAAGCTATTTACAGCAGCAGAGTATCAAAACATTAAAGTGGTTTAACTTGGAACATTCTTATTGCTTACATTAGATTTCTTTTGACCTTAGTTATGTCAAAATGCTTTCTTAAAGTTGGTTATTCTGGTAGAAAGCTCTCTTGACTTCCTTTAAGAAACCTACACATTTTTACCATATAAAAGTAACTAGCTATAATAAAATGTAATTCTGCATCTATGTGAGAAAGCGAATCTAGATCTTAACATACTGATATTACTGCACAGTATCTGCCTCCTTTCAGTGTGAAAATAACTACTACAAAAAGCTTGCATAATTTGAACTGGTACCTGTAAAAATGTACCTTAAAACTTCTAGCTGACAAGTGAATAGGAATGTACTAGTGGTATTAACTTTCACTATATTTTTAAGCCCAATTATTTAAAGATTGTCAGAATGCCAGCAGAATTCTGTAAAACCCATCCATCCTGTGTACTTGAGGTTACTGGCAATATGTCCTTCAGCAATGATTTCCCAGGTTTTCCAAAGAAATAGAGGTTTTATTAGGTATCTCAGCTTGGCTTCATGCCTCTGTAAACCTAAATAATTTAGAGGAGTAGATGAAAAGAGTAGCATTAAGTGGACTATTTATATATTAAGGATCTTGAAAATTTGGCTAAGGCAAATAGCCAAAAGCATAGCCTTGAGTGCAAAAAAAGTGAATTTCAGTTTCAAAACTAAAATCTCTTGATACCTGCAGGTGGAACTAGCTTGTGTATTTGCATCTATAGCGTGTAGACTGCTAAACTGCTGTAGGTTATGCCTTTTATCTATTTGCTGTGTATTATCCAGAGCGTCTGTACATCTGCTACAGAAAATGCTACTTCAGTAGTATTAGAAAACTAGACTTGTAAAACGTGATGGCACAACTAGCTTTTGTTCTATGTCAGATACACGACTCTACACTTAGAGTTTAGTGGATAAAGATGATTCTGATAACCAGTTCCTCCAGCATCCCCCTGTGCTGTCTCTTTGTGAAGTGGTATAACCACATTTTTTGCCTTTTGTGGCTGATAGTTGGTTCTAGAGAATATTTCTGCCCCCCTGCATCCTTTTTTAATTCTGTCTTCTGGCAGCTGCAGTAGCACATCTTACTGAATTGCTGAAGGAATACTGAATTGCATGTCTGGACCATTTCCAGGTACCGCTTGATATTTTCTGGTTGGTAGGGTTCACATGGTTTGCCAAAGCCATATTAGCGGTGCCTTGCTTCTGATTTTGCTGAGGAATTCTGCTGAGCTGAAACCCTTGCTTTTGTTGCCTGTCCTGCCCTCCCAAATGTATTCCTCCCTTGTGGTTTTCATTATGACTGGTAGTGGTAGTAATGGTAATAGTAGTGGTGATGATGGCTGACCAGCAAAAAGCTGAGAAGTTAGTGGAGGCATTAATCCTGGGCTTAGTTTTTCTCAGTAGTGCTGCTGCTGATTTCTTAGATATTTGAAGTTGGGAAGTCTCCTTTTGGCCTGAGTCTTAAGGTGGTATGTACTCCCATGGTGTTAAGATGCAGTGTTTCTTTTAGTGCTGACTTCTCTTACCCCTTTTGGGCTTGTAAATAGCAATGACAAGCTGTAATGCAATCATGAAACCAACCATGTAGTCAGTACAGTATCACTTCTGTTAATCATGTCAAGGCTTTACTGAAATCTGATGTAAGCAGAAATCTTTTATGAGAAGTTTTTAATCCTTTTTTTAAAAAAAATCTTTGCCTAGGTGAGGTGATCCTTGGATCATTTCAGAATGCAGCCAGCTTAAAAAAAAGAAGCAAAAAAGCCCCATGTGTAAACAGTCTAATCCTCTAGTCTCAAGTATTTTTCGGTAAAAGGTTTGCACTTGTTATCTAACTGTAAAGAAAGGGCTGATAATGAGAGCTCAGCATAGCTTGGTGCTACAAGAAAATAAATGGAGATAAGGCAGGCTGAGCAATACAGAGCTTAGCTAGCTGCTGAAAGTGGAGATTAAAAAAAGCTCCTTTCCTCTGCTGGGTTTGGCTGGATAGAGTTAATTTTCTACATAGTAACTGTTGTGATACAATGCTCTGGATTTCTGACCAAAAAGGTGGTGTTTTCTGTGATTGCTGTTGCTTACAGAGTCAAGGCCTTTTCTGCTCCTCACACCTCCCCACCAGTGAGTACGCTGGGGATGCAGAAGCTAGGAGGGAACACTGCCCAGGACAGCTGACCCCAGCTGACCAAAGGATATCGCATACCATATTGTGTCATGCTCAGCATGTAAAGCTGGGTAAAGGAGAAAGGAGGGGGGATGTTTGGAGTGATGGCATTTGTCTTCCCAGGTCACCATTACATGTAATGGAGCCCTGCTGTCCTGGAGATGGCTGAACGCCTGCCTGACCATGGGAAGTGGTGAATGAATTCCTTGTTCTTTGCTTGTACACACAGCATTTGCTTTACCCGTTAAACTGACTTTATCTCAGGCCATGAGTTTTCTCACTTTTACTTTGCAGTTCTCTTACCCTATCCCACCATGAGGGGAGTGAGTAGTGGCTGTGTGGGACTGAGCTGCTAGCCCACAACAGCAGTTACCACTTCCAAAGTCCTTAGATGTGAAAATGCAATCTGTGGTCTCATGTAAAACAGTAGGTGTATTCTTTCTAGTAGTGGTAAATGATAATAAGTCAAGAAAACCCAAAACACAGCAATGTTTTGTATGTAAACACTTGAAACAGTTTTATTTTTTAAAAAATGATTTGTACAGTTGGATCATACAGTGTTCTTCTGTACACCTTAAATTAAAAGCCTCCAGCTTTTAAAAATGCCACCCAGTACAAAAGTGCTAATGTAAAACTGTAGTGTTTATGCATATAAACCAGCAGTACACATCACTAAATATCACTCTAAATAGTCCCTTCACCAGTGTCGATGAGTGGAGAAGAGATGGAAGATGAGGCTTCATGGTGTTGAAGGGCTTTCTTCCCCTTACAGTTCAGTCTTCAGGAGCTTCAGTGCTTTCTGCATATTTGAATACACTAGAAATTAAATATTCATAGATGTTATTTTTGTTGCAACTTCCTCTGCAAGTGACTACAAATACTGTAGAGAAAATGTCACTTATCAAAGCTTTTGGTCATATGCATATTGCTATACAGAATCTGATGCACTGTACTTTTCCAAGTATTGTGTGAATGTCATCTGTTTAATTTTAACTGGTGAGAATATACATCTGTTAATGCGAATACACAGGCATTTGCAGGGCTGAGATGGGAGCTGTGCAGCAGTGAGGGAGGGCTGTAGCAAACAGCTCTTCCCTGCTCCCAGAAGGTTTCCTGGCCTGGCAGGTCTTGTGTGCCAGGGTTCTCACTGTTGCTTACAGTGAACGCTGCTGAATTATGCAAGTTCCTACTGACGTATGCTTGCTTTCAAAACAGATGGATGTTTAAGGCTCTGGGGCTCTGCCATCATTCTCTTCACCTCACTGAGTTTAAGTCTAGCACCCTGTTTAATTCTAATCCTAGTTAGCTGTCATTCAGCAAGTGCTGATTGTGAGAATCTGTGATGTCTGATGTTATTCCTTGTCGTGTGAAAAATGTGACTGCTTTCAGCATATCTCAGAGTGTTTCAGAATATGTCAGAATACACTACTTACACAATGAAATGTCAGAGGGCTCGTATGCATAAAGACGGTTTGAGTATCTCCCAGTAATATCTGCTCTCACAGTCAGGGAAGGATCTGGAAAATAAGGATGAGAGAAGCTGCAGAGGACTAACTTTCAAGCAGAAGATAAACCTTTCTGTGCTTCTGCTTGCTTCCTAAGCATTTCTGCAGGACCCATCTGCTTCCACTAGCAACCAAGAGATCATTCTTCTGCAAAGTCACTGACATTACTGTTTTGAATGTTTGCAGGTTGATTAAGAAGGGAATAGGTTTAATTCTGATCAAGTTGATCAGCATGGCACCCTGTGCTACTGCATAGAACCTGGAGTAACTACAAGCTGAGGCTGCTTTCAGGCTACACATGTTATTAAAGAAGAAATAATTAAGGAAGAGATAATGCGACAGTTGCTTTGGTCTGTTGAAAAGGGGCATCATGACCTAGGTTTATAAAAGTATGTGTTAATGATGCATGTGTGCAGTATGGGAGGCTGCATACCTGTTCTGGGAGAGGGCATACTTGGATGCATGCATGGCCTCCAACATGTCTCCAAAATGCAAATGCTTGGAGGGTTCTATGCATGTTAGGGGAGCTCAGAACTGAGTACTGAACTTTGAAAATCAGCCCCTGAAGCACTGCTGTTCCTGCAGTGTCCAAGGTTGTGTTGCAAACCACAACCCCGCAGGTTTACAGTATTTCTAGAGATAGGAGGGTGAGCAAGGCTGAGCCAGTGCCCATTCTATGGCATCATGTCATTTCAATAGCAGGAATTACATCATTCATGGAATCCCTGAGGGAGTCAGGAATGCTGGAACTGTGAAGCTAATGACCCAGCTGTGTTGCTTTGAAGTTTGATGCAACAAACCAGCCAGAAATTTCATATTTCCCATGGAATAAATTAATAAGGCTGAGGGTTTGAGATGCATGGCACGGCAGGGGCTTTGACCTCAGATAAGCTTTGATGCTTGAGGTACTCACCTATGAACAAAATCCGAGGGACATACTGGCCATCAGGTGAAAGATTCTTGTCTGTGGTTTCATACTTAAGGAAAACAGAGAAGGTTCCCAGTCAAGGAGGGCATAAATACTTTTTTCCTTCTTTGTACTTTGCCTTATGAAAAACAGCTCAAATAATTTTGCAGTTTAAGACATTCACTGTCCAAATGCAATCTTTAACAGCTGGAGTTGCAAATCGGTAACAACAGCTCATGTCATGGAACTTCTAAATTCCCTCATATTTTTAGGTTATGATAGCTACAGGTGAAAGAGACTTGCTACTAAATCTGTTACGCTTCAGCAATGGCCATTTTCCTAGCCATTAAACTGACTAATTATAGCTAGAGGAGCCATAATTAAAATTAGAACTTTGTTGCATTCACATACTAAAGTGTAACTGAGAAACTTACCACAAGGTTCAGGAGAATGAATTTTTCAGCCAGTTTCTGTATATCTTTGTGTTCAGCAAAGACCTTCTTGAGGGCTAAAATGGAAACAAATAGGAATAAAAATTAAAAGTATGCCCCTGAGATATATTGTCCTTGAAAAAGAAATTCAAACAAACTGATAGAATCAAAGTGAGAATTCCCAGTTTACAGTTACAGCAAAAGGAGATTTTCATTCCCCTGGAAGATGATCAACTCATTCATTCATATTCTGTGATAAAGGGTAATTATGATGATACAAAATATCTCTTCTTCCTTTGTATAGTGCAGCTCACTCTCAAATTTGTCTGCTTAAGTTTGAATTTGAGCATTCGACCTTCTAAGTGCTATTCGACTATTGCAGTTTCTGGCTCCTGTTCTTAAGGCACTACCAATACAGTGTGTAAGACTGCAGCCTGAAATGCTTGAAAGGATTTTAATGCTTGTACAAATATCCTTCTGGATCCATGGCAAAGGTCTTGCCTTGTGGATCGGCTTGCAGGAAAAAGGGCCCTCGGGTAAGTTCAGAAACACTGCAAAAAGAGCAGTCTCAGTTACCAGAAATCACACAAGAACTCAGCGTCAGCCTAGTATGGTTTAGTCCCTGGCCGGCTTCAGCCTCAATCATCAGTGATCTTGAGAGATGAATATGGCCTTTCCAACACGTTGTTGTTTTTCACTACTGGTCTTGTTATTGGTTTTGGCTGATCTTGACACCAGCTAAAACCACATTTGCCAGGGGTCAAAATCTGCTGACCTGTGCTTGTTTCTGTATCCATTCTGTATCACATTACACTGAATTGCCATTTTTATTTTACTTCCGGACATCAGAAAAATACCTACGTGCAACAGTGTCTTGAAGAACGCTCCAAGTTAGTATTTCACTAAGCCACCAGAATGGTGGCTGCTATTTTTTAAGCAGCATTTATCCAGAAAGCAAAAACCTGATGATTTTAATGTTCTTTTTCAGTGCAAAGGGATTACCTTGGCTGTGTGGGCAGTCATCCAGGTGGTGGATAATCATCAGGGGTTTGTTGCTGGAAAAGAAGAGTCCTCATTAGGGAATGGGGAGGTAGAAGGAAGCAGAGGGGGATGTGGGGTGCGGAGTGGGGCACAGTACCCGTGCTTGGCACGGAAGAGGGCTTCCTCGTAGGTCTGCGTCCAGATAAGCTGGTCTCCCCAGCCTGCAGGGGAACAACAAGCAACATGTTTTAAGCAGAGCAACGGATTCAAAATAGTGAATAAAGGGGGAAGGAGTGCTGGGAAATACTAGAAAATGTGTTTGCAGAATGAGTGGCAAGAAAATTAATTTATTGGAACAGCAGAAGAGTCAAAACTTTGGCAAATTGCACCTCTTTTTGTGTGTGTGTGCGCATGTGTGGTTTTTTGTTTGTTCCATTTATTTTTACCTCTGGAGAGTGTCTGAGGCAGCTTTGGTTTAGCAGTAGTCTCCTTTGTCTCCTTCTTGCCTGCATCCTTTGCCAGAGCACAGGAAATGGCAATGAGCAGCAGGAACATGGATATGTAACTCTTCTCCATGGCTGCTCCTAGAAACAGAAGAGAGAAAAGTAATGTGGCCATGCCTCCCAGGCTGGTGCTTGCTTTGAGGCACACAGCAGATAAGGACTTTAGAGCAGCAGCAGGTCAAGTCACAGGTATGTAGCTGGGTGAGTCAGGGCTGAAAGAAAGTGCTCCAGGCAGGGGCCTGGGCTTGGGGGAACAGCAAGGAAGTGTGAGGTGTGCTTAGCAAATTGCCAGGAAGGACCTGCCTGCTTTCTCCTGCTCTGTTCATGCCCTTGGGCTCTGGTCCTTTGAAGATGGGCATATATGTGTTAGTTTTTCTTTCTTCTTTTTACACATACTGAATTTGCTCAGTAAACCAACTGAGCTTTGGCAACTCCAAAAGTAATTGCAGGTGCTAATAAGTTCATAGTTCTACCCTGATCTCCCAGTGTTACAGTGACCTAGCAGCAGGTGCTGAAAAATTTACTTGTCCCAGCTGTTCTTCCACTTTGCAGTGGGAGCAGCTCGAATGGGAAGTCAGAATATCAAGTTAGCTTGTATAGTGAGCCATTGGCATAAGCAGAGCTTTGTGCTGTTGTTGAAACTTCTGATCTGGTGTTCCCCTTAAAAGCATGATCTAATCCTTAAAACCAATTGAATCTCTGTGTGTGTGTATGTGTATGTGTGTGGGGTTCTGTGTGGAACAGTGAGCACTGAAATGGAGTTTGCTGGTGTAAGCAACACCAAGCAGAGCTTTTCCTGAACCAGACGCTGGGGCATGGAGGTAAGACATGTCGGCTGGGAAGCTCCTCAGCATTTCAGCTGGGACGCTTCTCTGATGGGGGAAAATACTTCAGCAACATGACCCTAAGTTTTCTCATTAGATTTCCTCCTAGAAGCTAGAACACCGATGTAATGGGTACAGCAAGAAAAGCTACGATATTCCAGAAGACATACAGAACATTCAAAAGATTTATGCAAAAAACTACAACAGGCTGACAGTTTTTAGAATTCAGACAATGAAAATTAAGCTCCAGGGAAACAGCAGGATTTTTCTGGGTAGGAACTGCTGGAGGAGACATGAAATGAGTTTCCATCAGAGGTACAGCACTCTTTGCTGCTCGGATGTCCAGTAGACCTCAAACATCCACAGAGTCATTGTTTTAAGGTCATGAAATATGACTATTGCAGGAGGCTGGCTTTCTGCCCTAAGAAAAGTCTCCTTGCCAAGGAAGCAAACTGCATAAAATTAAATTAAACCCAGTGGATTTTCAGGGATGCCTCAAGAGTTGTTTTGGCCAGAGCTGTAAAGGGGAAATAATGCTTCTTTAAAAGAAAAGAGAAAGAACTTATGGAACAACCAGGAAATAGAAGACCAGGTAAATTTTATGCTGTTGCTGATCCAGAAAGCAGAAAGCGAAGGCAGAGGAACATTAGACCTGCTCTTTAAAACCTTCCTTCTAGAAGGCTATGTGCACTTTCGCTAAGTTTTCTACTTTCTCCCCTAAAACCCTCCTCTCCTGGTTCTTTTAACCCGCAAAGCCAGAATCTCTCTACACAGATGTTTTTCATAGCAAGCTGTGCTGAACTGTGTCTGCTTTGCTCCAGTTCCTTTCTTTCTGTGGGTCGGACACCCAGTCCCAGGTAAGCCAAGCTCACAGCTCCCTGTGTACTTACTTTCTAAAGCAGTAAGCGTGCTCCGCCTTACCTTCTTTACTCTCCCAGATGCTTGCCCGCGTTAGAAGGTGATCCTGGTTACAGCGTGTATGCTGCTGATCCTGCTGCCTATTTATGCACCTTCACACACCCAACTCCACCCACAGGCTTTGGATTTGAATGCTACTTACAAAGAACTAAACTTTCAACTTTTTTTCCCCACCAAAACATTCAGGGTTAATTTTGTAATTAAATAACATCACATTTTCTTTTCAGATGTTGCATCTGGAGCCCACAGATGTTTCTATAGACTTTTGGGACATTTATTGAAAGGTGCTTTTCAAAGATTGGCAAAGATCCAAGTCCAGGTAAGCTTAAATCAAGACTACTGATTTGCCTGAAGACTGATTTGTCTTTTTTTGATTGGTTGAAAAACCAATTCTGGTCATTGTTCTTTTAGTCCTTTGAAAAAGTTAAATTAATGACTCAGAACTTTAGATTTAATTAGATAATTAACTATGCACATTCTATAGATATGTGTGTACATGTGCACTTATAACAGCGCATAGAAAAATTGTAGTAAAACCTGAAAGAAAGTTTACAAAGATCTCCACAAAAAGCAATGTGCTTGGGAGCTATAACAATGAACTGTGTTCGTAAGTGGAGGTCTAAAAAAACATTTAATTCAAATTCTATGCTTAATTAGTTATATAGGCGTTTATTTTTAACTACAACATAAAAATCAACCATTTAAGGTTTCAGATACAGTGCAATGCTCAGGAAAACAAGAACTTTTTAGGTGGCTGGCAGGCCATCCCTCCTGTTGTACTGACTGCAGATGGCCCTTCTTCAGAGGTCAGTGTGATTCTGTTCTCTGCTATATATGTTGAAACTACAGTATGTTCTCCTTGGTGCATGCCTCATATATTTCAGTGAGATTAAAATCATGTTCATTGGCAACAAACAACATTACTCAGTTGAGTAGATGAAATCCATCAGATATGGGTTTTCCTGTTTGAAATTCACAGTGCTCTCTGATGGC
This sequence comes from Psittacus erithacus, assembly GCA_009867235.2. Taxonomy (NCBI): domain Eukaryota; kingdom Metazoa; phylum Chordata; class Aves; order Psittaciformes; family Psittacidae; genus Psittacus; species Psittacus erithacus. Next base: position 1,951 of record WYDI02021782.1, on the reverse strand, counting down.
TGCTAACAGTACCCATTTCTTTATGAATATCCTGAAGAGAATGTGGTTCTTTGGATCATGCTTTGTTGTTGTTTGGATTTTTTTTTAATCTTTCATAACTAGTAATTGAGAAAACAAAGTGCAGAAGCAAGATGGTGAGCTCAAGCGAAAGAAAAATGTTGCTGTTCCTTACAAATGTACAGTAGTACCGTGCTTTGCTTAGATGCTTGACATATTAGAAGGGTGAAACCAAAGCTCCCAGGGAGGTCAGTCATTTTAATTCCTATTTCTGTATTTTTTATGATAAATGTGTGTTTTCCTGACATAGAAATCAAATTAGGAAGTTTGCATATGAATTCCTGCTCCTCCTCTCTCACTTCTCCCTGAAGATTCAGAGATGTATTTTGTTAAGTTTCTATGTCATGTATCCAAATCACATGCATGTGGATTTTCTTCTAAACCATATTCCAAAAAAGTTTCCAAGATCTGCATTTAGACATGGAAGCACTCGCTTTAGACAGTCAGGTTACGGCCTTAATCCACTTCAGTGTAGATGTAGGAGTCAAACATTAAGTACCCATTTCTCAAATCTTGGTCTCAGCTCAGGCAATTCATAACTGTAATTTAACATGCTCTTGCTGATTGTCTTCTCAGGTCACATCTGGTAGCATCTGGCAGTTTTAAAGCCTGCAACAGAAGCTGTTTGCTCTCTGGTGATGTGAAGAGGTCAGGAGCACGTAGGCTCCCACTCGCATGCTTTTTAAAAAAATTGGATTTTGTTTAAAATATACCATCGAAACTAAGCCCCCACCTGCCCCTTGGCTCCTGCTTTAGATGTATTTCCATTTAACCTGCACCTTTGCTTTCCTGTTTTCAGGAGATGCACTACCTTAGCCTATTCCCACATAGCTTTGTGCTGCTCTGGCAGAATTGTTACCTGTAGGAAACTCAGTAATTCAAATACAGCTGCTCACAGGGACTACCCTGCCAGCTCAAACCCAGTGATCTCAATGTAGTGGTTGAACATGTCTCCAAACTATCCTTATGCCTTGTTAATGAAAAGAGGGGAGCTCTGCCTTTCTCACCGCTTCCTGCTTGGGTTCTGAGACTGGACCCAGCCTCTGAGTTAGCTTCTGGCTGTTTATCAGAGGCTATTTTCTCTGTCGCAGTGACTAATTCCTGCAGGAATTGCCCCAGGAGAGCTTGGAACAAAATAGGATTATCCCAGAAGGTTTTTCCATTTTTGCTATAAAGATCTGGTAGACCTCATTTACCATTAATATTTAGTATCTTTCCTTCTTAGTATCAAAGGAAAAAAGAGGCTTACAAAAGGTGGAAGCAAGGACAGGCGGCCTGGGAAGAATACAGGGATGCTGTCCGGAAAGCTAGGGAGCAGGTTAGGAAAGCTAAGGCCCAGTTAGAATTAAACTTGGCTAGGGATGTGAAAGATAAGAGGAAGGGATTCTGTAGGTACACAGCAAATAAAAGACAGACTAAGGACAACGTAGGCCCCCTCTGGAAGTAATCAGGAGAACTGGCTACCCTGGATTTGGAGAAGGCTGAGGTTCTTAATGACTTCTTTGCCTCGGTTTTCACTGCCAAATGCTCTGATCACACCACCCAAGTCTTGGAAGGCAGAAGCAGGAACTGTGAGAAGGAAGACCCTAGGCCCACTGTAGGAGAGGATAAGGTTCAAGACCACCTTAAGAACCTGAATGTGCACAAGTCCATGGGACCTGATGAAATTCGTCCACGGGTCCTGAAGGAGCTCGCAAATGAAGTTGCTAAGTCACTGTCCATCATATTTGAAAAATCATGGCAGTCAGGTGAAGTTCCCGATGACTGGAAAAGGGAAATATAACCCCCATTTTCAAGAAGGGGATAATGGATGACCTAGGGAACTACAGACCAGTCAGTCTCACCTCTGTGCCTGGCAAAATCTTGGAGCAGATTCTCCCGGAAGGCATGCTAA
>WYDI02021781.1:0-11169 GCA_009867235.2 Psittacus erithacus | reverse complement strand
TGCTCCAGTATGAGCTTCCCACAGGGTCACAGCCTCCTTCAGGCATCCCCTTGCTCTGGTGTGGGGCCCCCCATGGGTTGCAGGTGGGGATCTGCTCTATCATTAACCTCCATGGGATGCAGGGCAAGGCCAGCAGGGGGTCCACCTTAGAGCCATCTGGCATTGGCTCCATCAAACATAGAGGAATTTCTGGAAGCTTCTCAGAAGCCACCCCCTACTACCAAAAGCTTGCCACACAAAGCCAGTACAGCGCAATAGATGTGTTAAACAAAACAACAACAACAAAAAAATCACAACCAAACACAACATTTCTTTAGAAAAACCTTAGATGTATTGATGATTAAATAATACTGAAAAAAGTTTTTTCTGCACAGGTTAGAGATCTAGTGTCATTTAAAATAGTGTTACAAGCAGCAGTGTTACAGTTAGCAGTAATTAGCAGGAAATGGAAGTGAGAAGAAGAACGCTTGCCTTTTAAAAGCATCAGAAAAGAATACATGAATTTCTCTTTCACTTCTCATGCGTCTGACATTTCCAGAAGTGTCCCCATGCCTTCTTTAAGAGGGAGTCTTTCTCACAAGGAAGGACTAATTGGAGTGGCCCAGCTTTCTATGGTTGCCAGTTGTTTTAATAACTTCTAAAAATCACAGACATAACAGTGAATTGATATTTACTCTGATTTTGTCACTGAAGTTGCCTTTCAAAAAGAAGAAACAGAACCCTATTTACAGCTAGCTTTCCAATTCACACTCTCAGGCTTTTCCCCCATATTTCAACTTCCCTCCCACCAGACAAATACTTGCTGGCCAAGTGGCTTTTACCGGACTGTGGCATCAGTTTATTCTGCAGCTTCCATATGGACACCTGCAGTTAGAAATTGTGCCCACAAAAAAAAAAAAACAACACAAAACCAAAAACCCACAAAAAACCCCCAACCAACCAAAAAGACAACAAAACAAAAAACCAATTCATGTTAGAAATACTGGCTTCTTGAAAACTTCTTTTACACAGATGTCTTTGCTTAGGCTCAACTACACTGTAAACCAGACTAACATTTCACCCATAAGTAAATTACAAGCAAGTCACAGGAGTAAACATGGTTGGTAATTTGTTTCAGCAAGTATAGCTGGTTTGTTAGTAATTACAGGGAAGACCTTCGGAAGTATAGAAGTATTCAGGTATTTTTCTTCTTACCTTAACAAACTCTCCTTAAGAAATATGTCATGAAAGCAGAATGAGACAACAGAACAAGAGGAGATGCAGGAAAACGGGACTAGAAAGAAAATGACACAAAGAGGAAATTGGATGGAGAGGTTAAAGCAAAAATGAATGGTGAGTCAAGAATGTGCTCAAAGAGAAAACTTAAAAAAAAAAAAAGGGAAGAAAAGAGTTAAGGAATGGGACAGAAGAAGGACTAAATTAGATTTCAGCTGGAAAGAATGGCAAATGTTACAGGGCACAGCATAATGCAGTACAGGACTGAAAGACAGCATGCTAGGAATAACACTTGAAGAAGCGAGCAATAGCAGCAAGACTCTTTTTCATGTACCTATTAAGGCTCAGAGCTTGCAGTGTCAGAACGGAACTGCTCCACAGAGCTGCCCATCCTGAGGACTCCTGTAATCACTCATTCACAGCTACATTTACTAACTTAAGAATACTGCACAAAATACTGCTCAGCAGAATCTGCGATAGGCCTTTACCCTCTATGGTTCTGTAACCGATCCAGCACCTATCTACTACTGGTAGCTCTTGTTTACAGTTACAGAATGGTTTAGGTGGGAAAGGACCTCAAAGACCATCTCATTCCAACCCCCATGCCATAAGTAGGAACACCTTCCACAAGACCAGATTGCTCAAAGCCCCACCCAGTTACCTTGTTATTCACAAGATGCATGTTCATTCCAAAATAGGCTTGCAGGACAACTTTATAGCACCTCACCTTCTTCCCCACACTGACTTCCCCCTCTTCACCATGCCCAACATCTCAGTGTAAATCTCCATCACCTGCTTCACATGAAGCACAGCTAAGCAGCTGTTAAGACTGCACCTGTCCTCAGCTATTTATATTTGGTGTACCTCACTTGCCAGCATGCTTGTCTTTCGGTAAAGATTTTCTATAGTTCTGACAGGCAATGTCTTCCCCTCTGGCAGGGCTAGTGGGGATGCATGGGATAAAACAAGGATGCGAACCTTCCAGAATTTGTATACTAAGTACTACAAAACAAGAGATGGGACCACTTCAGTTAACTCATCATAGCATCAGCTTCTTTTTTCAAACTGAGTATAATACTGTTTTCAAGCCATTGGATTTATCACCCAGGCCCACACCTACCTAGTTCCAGAATCAGACAAGACTCTCTTCAGTCTTCTACGCACATTCCAAGTGCTCTGCTGCTACCATGCCATTTTCTGCTCGGCCACAAGGTACAGCCCTGGCAGGCTTTGATGTCTAAATTTAGAGAAGGATTCCTAGGTTTACTATGGTTTTCCCCTCAGTCATAAACACTCTTATAATTTCTTCATTAGCAGACTATGGTACTATCTACATCTTACTTTCAACTCTTCTTCCAAATTTATCTGAAATTTTTCTTCTCTAGCAGTTCAGCTGCTTCTCAATTTTGCAGCTATCTCCACAAGTCACTGACAACCTGTAACTTTATCATGTTTTTCTGGAGAAGGCTAGCACTTTGCTTCATTTGCTTTCAGAATGTAGCCAATCTTATTAAAAAAAAAACAAACCAAAAAACTCTCTCCAAAGTCTCTCAGCCTTATTCCTCCAACTAGCAAAGACAACAAACCCCAAAGACATTGCATTTTCCTCAAAGCAAGCACTCTGTGATCTGCCGAGAGGAGCTGGGCAGCAGTCTTCCCTGATAAAGCAGGTATGCTTTATCAGCTTTGATAAGTATCCCCTGCTCACTCTCTCTCTTTATCCCTCTTTCACTTCTTTGTCTTCCATTTGCTCGGTTTTTCTTGCTCCAAATGTCCCAGCTTTCTGTAATGCAACACACCTGCCTGACCCAGCACCCCTGGTGCTCAAATGCTGCACCACCTGCTCAGGTGCAACAGCTCCCAGAGTTTGTGCATAAAGACACGCCTTCCACATACAAATTAAATCAAGACTTTACACTAGATTTGCTTTTCAAGGGCTTAAAATAGGAAGTATATTTATAGCGTTATAATAAGCATTTTAATATTATGAGCTTGTTTTCTGTAGCAGGATAATGTTTTTTTCTAATCTACTGGGAAAGGTACTCTTAGGGGGATTAGCTGCAGAGTGCAGCCTGCAGGAGCAGCTGCACAGATTACTTTTGCAGTTACCAGGATGTTATTAGGCAATATTATTCCCTCTGATGTACCATAGAGTGTAAATCTTGAACAGTGGCTCCAGAACATCCTTTTTGCCCAAACTTCTACTTTTTTCTTCCTTTTTCCTTCTCACATTTTTTTCTTCTTATATAATTTAGTTACTTTCTAAATTCTCTTTCCATCACGCTTTTTCTATTTTTTGTATGTATTACTTATTCTAAAACTATTTATAAAATAAAAAAGGAAAAAAAAACCCAGTATATTCAAATCATCACCCCATTCATGATTTTTTTTGTATAGCAACCTTTTTTTCACCTGGGTATCTGGACTGTCAAGCTCTTGTATCTTGTTATATAGCAGACGGGAGTCCTGATCTTCACTGGAGTGCAATAGCAGGAGAATTATAATAATAAATAGTTATGTGCTATCTCTTTTCTGCAGTTATTTAACACAATTATTACCAGAGTTACACCATTACATGTCTGTCTCCAGATGCTCTTCTGAGAAAATGGAAACAATAATGTGAAGCATAGATTATCATTAAGCAAAGTGAAAATATACTGTTAGGAAAGAATTACAGTAGTGACATGGAAAGTTGCAACGCAGATCCTCACATACATTAAAAGGATAATTTCTTTTACTTTGGTTGTAGGAAGGCTGTGGTTTCAGGCAATTACTGGAGTTACCTATAGAGGAATTAGGAGAACCTTGATGTATAGAAAACACTAAGGAAGCACATTCATAATGTCAAAAGCAGCTTATGAAGCAAGGTTTGAGTTGTTTTAGATTATTCATGCACATAAACTCCTTCCAAGAACATATATTTTTCATGTAAATGCACCATACTCTTGTAAATTAAGGGAACCGACTGACTTGTACTCATATTCCCCCAAAACAAAATTCCCCTCTGGAAACAATTTGAAGCTATAAAGTTTTAACTACCTTTATGATTGTTAGGAAAAAAATGAGAGAAAAGAAAAGAAAAAAAAAAGATGCTGAGGCTTTGCTTCCCTGACGACATCACACAGGCAACTGTGTCCAATGTTCCTTTTCCTAAAGTATTCAGAGAAAGTGGATTCCTGCTTTTTCCTCTCTCAGAGCTCCAAAGTAAAATAAAAACATTTTCTACAAATTGCTTGGGTTCAGAATTTATTCAAGCTTTAATCTTGATGAAAAGAAATAAAATTGCAAATGTGAGTATGATACAAAAAAGTCAGTTCAAATGGTTTTCCATTTTGTAAAGCAGATGTCTTACTGATCAAACAGTTCTCACTAATCACAGGAAGCTTTTTGTCTTTGTAGGCAAGAGTGATAGCAAGGATTTGCATTCATAAAATACATGCCAAAAATATTTAAGCTGAATAGGTGAACGTATTTGAGCAGAAAAAAAAAAAACAAAACACCAAAAAAAGAGGAAAAGACAATTCTCTCTAGATATAGCATGCTTCCACATGTAACTGCTACCAGTTCTGCTTTTCCCTCATTTTGTATCTTCACAATGGCACTGACTCGCTACTAGACACAAGCTTAAATTGGCTATCACATAATCCACGCTTATGCCTTTGATCATGTCTAGCTCTACTTATCTGACTACATTATGCATTTCTTAGAAAATTAATCTTACCTAACTTTATAATATTCCACTACAATCAGAAAATTCAACTTCAGTTGCTCCAAGCAGATTTAATGAAAATAATCTCTGTGTATTTCTAAAGTAGTTTATATGAACATTTCTTAATATCAGCTCCAGTAAATGTTCAGTTTTTGTTATGTAAGATGTAATATTTCATCTTACATACTCTGAAGTTTGGTAGTGAAGAAGAGTCAGGTCCATAGCATCTGTTCTGCAGATCTGCTGTGTTTTCTAGTATTTTACTAGTTTCTCCCAAAAGACCTATTTCAAAACCTCTATGGTTGTACAAATTGTCTGACTTTACCTTTGAAAATTAAATACCAGTAGTAAGTTGGTTCAAAGACATTTTATATTTAATGAATACAGGATACTGAGGTTTATTTTTTAATGCCAGAGACAATATTAGTGACAGCAACTATAGTAACATAACTTTCTACATCATGAAAATCTCCTTTTATAGCGAATGTCAGTGACAATGAACAGAAGTTTACAGATTGAATAAGCATTACCACAAAGCTGTTCATATACATTCAGAGATGTGGTTATTCAAACTTCTGCGATTGAAAAGAGTTTTTAAATGTCTACTATAGCCATTAACATTCATTATGCAATCATATTCTGACTAGATCCAAAACACTAATAGTTGAGGACTTTGTTTATAGAGAAAATTGAAGAATAAATTCTAGGGACTTTGCTGTTATTATATGGAAATTTTCTCTATTTACATACTTCTCAAATTCCCTTTCGTATCATAAAAGCAATGATTTTGCCTTTAAAAAACAGTATGTAGTTTTTGTATTATAGATAGACTGAAATGACAGAAAATGGGGAAAATACTTGGACAAGCAAGTGAACGTTTCATGAAGTGGTCCTTGTAATGAGAAAATATTAAGACACAGTGCAGTTTTACTAAGTAAAAAACCACCAAAGATTTTAGTTCTAACACCTGAACTTTAAAAGTACTCTCCAATTGTTTTCCATTTAAGATGATATGAAATTATATTGTATGCTTTGGAGGTTCTTTGGAGGCAATCAGTGAACAAAGTAGTGCAAAGGTAATTTTTTTAAATGCTGTATCTGCATTTATCAAAACTGTCAAAAATTATTTTTAAATTCTGCAAATTCAAACTGAATTTGACAAAGTTATATATGCTTTTCTGCAAAAATGTATTTTTTTCAAACCCAGAAGAATTATTTTTTATATAGAACTAAGAATTCCTTTTCTCCCTCGTATTTGCCCTTCTGCAATTTCTACGGAAACATTAGCAAATCTTGGGAGGAAAGAATGAATAGTGCCACTGTCTTTTACCAGAAAAAAATCTGGTTTATTAATTTTGAAAGCACATTTTTACATAAAAAATTCTAAAACTGGTATTCAATATTTAAATTTTAATTTTTACTTTTATTTAATATAGTCTCTATCTTTTGTTTTAAGTTGTTCAGAGTAATGCTGGCTGAGCATTCTCTTGCACAAATTCCTCCTCTGAACCTATGGCACTATTTTACTTCACACCCATGACCTTTTGAATTAAGCACCTTTGTTCAAGGCACTCTATTTATCATACTTAGAAGGTATGATAAGCTAGATCAAATGAACCCTACTTTATTTTTAAACGGCTTAATTATTAACTTGAAAGAAACTTTCATGTTCAAAGACTGCAAATTTGTAAGGAGCCTTTCTAAGGAGTCTTTCTAGTGAACAGCAGCTTCTCAAAAGCAGAGGTCACGTCTGGAGAGTCAGTCAATTTACGTATCTAATGCTGGACTCAGACACAACACATCAACTAACTGCTTCCATATCAGTACGTTAGTAGGTACCAAACCCGTTACCATTGTCAAAGAACAGACATGATTCTTGTAAACTAAAAAAAGAATTGCATGTGGACTGAAATGTTCATGCTCAGAAGCACGAATTTATACCAAGATGCAGTCAGCAGCAGATTCATCTGGTGAAATGCAGGTCAAGAGACTGTTTCTTACTGTATTCTGTCTGAAACATATTGATTAGTGGTTTAAGTTATCCAATGACCTTTGCACTGAAACAGACTCTATGCAGTCACTGTCAGTTATAGCCCAAAAGGTGTCCTTACCAGTTGTCATACATGTAAGTGGTTATTTAATCTCAGGGCTTGTGTATGCCTACACCTCTTCAGGAGGTTTAGTCTATGAATGCTTATCATGGACTAGGGCATCTGACACATTGATGCTGTGCAAGTGTGGTCAACTAGTGCAGGATCAGAACCCTACTGAAAAAGGCTTGTGTTTGTGCTCACTGAATTGCTTCCTTAGGAATATACCAACATATTCTCCAGAGTTTCCAGGAAAATCTTCAAAATTTTCAAATTAATCATTGTAAGAGGATAACATAAATTGTTTATTTTTAAATATGAAATATCTATTTAGGATGGGATGCCAAGAAGGCAGCTGTATGACCAGGAGCCCCAAGCAACCTGATCTAAGGAAAGATGATTTTTAAAAAGCTGTTTCCAGCCCAAACCAGTCTATGATCCTATGACATTAAGAAACCCCAACTGCTCTCCTAACATGCCGAGTGTGAAAATCTGCAATACATGCCTCCCATATCCTACCACTGTATTTGTTAAAAAAAAAAAAAAAAAAGATACTCCTATACTAAAAAAGAAAAAAAAAAAAATACTATCCCTCATTGCCCAAATAGTATGGAAAGTATCCTTTAAATAAATAAATAAATAAATAAATAAATGAATGTCAGGATGTGTCTATCTGCTTGGTAGTAAATCTAGTGTCTTCATAAGTCAGTTTCCTCTATTAAGACTTCCTCCTAAGTAGTACAACTTAGGATCATTGATACTCAGTGCCTTTATAAAAGCAGACAAACATCAGTCTTGCATACTGTTTTACTCCTTCTCAGTGCATGATAAAGCAGTGCAAAAGGCAACAAGTCTGCTTAAATGACTCAGAGAAGCAGAAAATTCATTTTCATTTAGTACAAAAAACCCAGTAACTTTCACTGTTCAGAAGTGCTTATCCATTGAGACCAAGCCATTAGGCCTTAGCTGACATAACTATTTAGCATGAATATGACTCAGCATGTAAAAACACGCTCAATAGAAACTGGTCTGCAAGTAAGGACCTGCCCTCCTGGTAGAGCATGATATGCAATAAGTTAAAACTCAGGCACATAGGCAGATTTGCATCTGCTTCTTCAAGTTGCTTATAAACAGGGACATCCCTAATGGCAAATATAATAACAATTTGAATGAAGAACCAAGCACACGGCTCGCAAGTATTAGCAGTTAATCAATAATACTAAGCTAAAAGGTAAACAGCTGTAAGAACCCTGATTAATACTAACCCATAGACTGTTGTTGTAGCCCTAACCCAAGTGCACTATAGGATAAGAGAGCCACAAGTTACATAACTGTGCGAATTGTATGAATGTATGTTTTAGATAAAATTGCATCAAGATGGAAAAGTAGGTATAAAAGGACCCCTAAGATTTACTGTTCTTTGTTAAAGAGCCTTTGCTAAAGGTTTGCTCTGTTAAAGCCGCCTGGTACACCCGCACAATACAGTAACCTAGCTGTGGTGGTGATAGCCCTGTATGCACCCTGTGGTGCACCTGGACCCAAGATATAATAATTATCCTTTTGTGTTTGTTTTTTCTGCTCAGTATCCCTGAAGAGCATAAAGGCAGCACTGCAATCTACTTTAGTGTTATTTCTGTAACATAAAGCATAGAACTGAACAGAGTGATGGCTCTCCATGGTGGCTGCTTTACAAGAGGTGTCATTAAACCTGTCCTGGAATGGGTAAGTCATGTTATTGCCTGAATCCTGTGTCTTGCGTAGATTTACATGTACCTAAGCTGTTCCTATGCATATCCACTTTAATGTTAGGATGTTTTTCAGGCAGAAAAAGTTTTCTGTAATCAGGCAAACTCTGAACAGGGCTTTGGCTACAGGTTATTTTCTTCTCTGTCCAAACACAAAAACTTGCCAATACATGGTAGTGCTCTTTATCCTGTTTGGCTTTGTTACGTTTTAACCTTTCTGACTGTGCCTATATTTTCATCTCAAATACAGAAGCAACTAAGGGAAACAAGCCCCCTGTCTTAGGCATGTGAGTTAATGACCACAGATACAGTGAAAATATTCTTGTTCATCTCTATGATTCTCAAGCCTGTAACTTTCAGTTTGGTGTTGAATCCTTCTATCATAGCTAGCTCACTTAGAACAGGACTGGGATAGACCATTTCAGTTCAAATAGATTAATCACTGTAAAGGATGATGTAAAATCTGTTCAACAAAATAAAGACAGGACCAAAAATATCACCTCAGAAGAAACCAAGAGTGAAGCTGCTATTTAACTAAACTCATACATTTGTACTATACTACATTTTCTAAACAAAGGACTTAGATATTCTCTGGGCTCTGAGTAAAAACTTTGCTCTGTGCCAATGATCACTTCATTAAAAAAAACCCTAATATTTTTTCCTGACATATCAGCAAACCCTCAGATTAGAAATTCCTACTAAGAAGGGCTCAGAATGCAAAAATATTTCATTATTTTTCTTATTTGAGAGTATCTGGGGGAGAAATTACAGACTTGTATGTCCACAAATTTACTAGTAAATTTATTTCTGATCCTCTGACTACTTGAAAAAGTTGAGATAATTCTTTCCCATTTCAAAAGCAATATACAAATAGTGGTGCATGAGTTTACACATTCATTTAGAAACAGGTATACGTAACACACAACCCCCTCTATGTTTCTGTTTCGTTAATTTGCTAAGGACTTTGAGACAGAGAAATGAAAAGCCACCTTTTCATCTTATAATTATGTCTGTGATCTCACAAATTCTGCTTCTCTCTTTCTTGTAAGTGTTACCACGTGAAAGAAAATAGGAAATGTACACAAAAGTGGAAGGGAAAAAGGTATCAAAAGAGAATAACAAGAAGCTATAAAATAAAATAGCAAGGACAGTAAGCAAGACAACAAACTCAGGAAGAGAAGAGAAGAAGAAACAGAAAAGTACAGAAACATAAGGTAGGAAATGAAGCCAAGTGAGAAGCAATTGTAAAAAAAAACCCTGAGACTAGATTAAGTAATAAAAAGTATAAGAATAAAATACAGACCCATAAAAACAGGGATGGTGAGTGGCAGGAATATGCCTAAAAAAAAAAAAATAAATGTAGAAATAAAAATGAAGAGAATATGTCTGTATTTTTGAAGTAAGATTGGAAGAAGTAAGATCAGGACAACTTGACTGCAGCTGGTCTTGGAAATAATTGCCAGAAATCTTTTGATTTTTCCATCCCTAACATTCAGCTATTCTCCTTTGATAATTTTCCACAAATTGAACAGATGATACAGTATTTCAAAAACCAATAAAGTACTATATGGCCAGAAATAAGGTAACTTAACTAGTGCAGGAAATGCTGAAGCAATTACAATAATGACTCATCATTAAAATTATTCTTCTCTTCTAAAGTGGTCATAGCTACAGCTTTTGATTATCTGAAAGTAGCCTGTCTTCAAAAGAAGGGGCAAAAGTATTTTTGTTTAAGAATTCAACTGAATGCTGATTGTGCTTTTTCCCATCACCCTTTTCCTACCTCAGAAGGGTTATTTCCTCCTTTGTCACCTCATTTATATTCTGCGGTATAAGGTTCATTGATTACAATCAGGCGAAAAACTTACAATGAACTGAATTATAAGTTTTATTCACAGAGGCCTCTAGACTTGCAGTAAAAGTTGCAGATAATATCCCTAAGGCTTCTGAGATACAGAATGGCAGAAAATTGCTTCATATTGCTTAATTTGGAAACATTAGCATAATGGAAGACAATCAATAGGCTCTAATAATTACAGCAAAACCACACAATTCCCACAAGTAAACATGTGCTTTATGTGCTATACAAATTGCTATCCTGTAAAATGCATAATTACATTCTCTGTAAAACAATTCATCAGAAAACACAACTACCTTGTTATGCTCTGGAGGGTGTTTCAAAACTTCATTCTGTAATACCAGCAGTACCAGTTAAAACAAGGTCTAAGAGCAAACAATAGCAAGCAGGAGCTGCAACAGTTCCCTCTTCAGTTATCTGAATACAATAAACAAACATCACAGGAACAGAATTCCTAAACCCTGTTCTGTTGCAAGCGACGGCGCGGGGAATCAAGCGACGACTCAATATGAGTGATAAGCAAGTTCCACTTTATTGCCAGTCGGTGCAGCT
>WYDI02021780.1:0-11776 GCA_009867235.2 Psittacus erithacus | reverse complement strand
CGCCTCAGCACCCTCCCAGGGAAGAGCTTCTGCCTAAGAGCTCATCTCAGTCTCCCCTCTGGCAGGTTAAAACCATTCTCCTTGGCCTGTCCTTACAGGCCCTTGCCCAAAGCCCCTCTCCAGGTTTCTTGTAGGTAAACCCTCCCCATAAGATACGAATTAGATAGAGCACAATGTGTGATACTGGTTGGGGAGCAAAGTGAAGTTTGACTTCAGAACAAAACAAAAACCCCCAAAGCTCAAGAAGTCGCCAAACTATTTTCCTTATACCACAGGAGAACAATTGCAAGTTTAAACTCTATGAAAAATTATTTTCTTGACATGTCCAAGAGATGCATTTGTGCACTAAGAAATGTGCCTTTAAAACCGCAAACCCTCTTATAAAAATATGTATATTGTTCTGTTATTGCATCATAAGAGTAAAAAATGAGTCATTCTGAGTCTGGGTTCTGATGGAGCTTGTCTTTCATCCGAACTATAGTTTTCCATCAGGCTGAAACCCAAGTTTGGCACACTGTTCATGGCACTCGTGTTATCGCTGTTGCTGTCAGGCTCTAGGGATGCTCATGGTTTACACTCGCTGTAGGTTTGTGCTCCACTTTCAGCACTTCTATGCTCTTGAATTCTGTCAGCTCTCTTTAGGTAACTTTCAAAACTGAGAGTTTTCATCAGATTCATTTCAGGTTTGCTATTAAATTTCATGTGAGACAACAAAGCCTTCACAGGCAGGCATGAAGTTTGGCAAGGCCCCAGTAGGATACGTCGCTTGGTGCCAAATCCTTTCTTTTCTCCGGCTATCAATGAAGCTGTTGTGGTAATGTGGGTTTTGTGAGCTGTGAGAATTTATGTGCACAAAGGGACCTGCTCTCTGCAGGGAACACTGGGAGCCCTGAGTCCAGGAGAAAGGGTAATTAAAGTTAATGAACCAGGGTAACCTTTCCATGGTGATGACCACTGTCCTGATGGTAGGTAAGGGTCAAGGACTATTCCCATTTTATACTCATGCTTCTAACTCTGGTTTTAATTGGGGTTGGATTAGAAATTGGCTGCTACCTCCCTAATAGAAGTGGTTTGTGGATTTTAAAGGGAGTTTTTCAAAGCTCTGCAAGTCTTCAGTGGCTTGTTCTTCTTGGGATTGGCTTTGTGTTGTGTTTAAATGCAGTCTAAAAACCAAGTATTTTTAGCATTTGAGACCAGATAATGGTGTTTCTATAACAGGAGCAGCTTTAGTTATCTCTACATGTCAGGGCAGAGATTCCTTCCTTAAATGCTTCCCGTGTTCAGAGGCTTCATCTGGTTTTATCAGTGACTCTGAGAAGCCTTAGAACTTGCTGTGCACGGCGCAGTTATGGGTTTAAGGTGACAGGCTCTGAAGACAGGCTTGACTTAAATCTCTAAGTGTTCTACTTCCTTGCTTTTATGGCATCAGGTAAGTTACTTCAGGCAAGGCATATATTTCTCTTGAAGAGAACTTCATACCTGAAGTGAGCTTTTCTTTCTAAGGGATAGGCTAAACAGCAAAGCTTTGCTGCTGCTCTCTCTGAAGTGCTTCTAATGTACAGATCTTGCACCAAACTAGGTGCAAGCTGAGATATCACTGATAGACTGCGATGCACAGTATCCAAAATGTTAAGTGTTGTTCTATCTTGACCGTTCATCAGGAGGCTGTGGGTTTGATTGTAAATGTAGAAACAGCAAATGACTCTTTGAGAATTGGCTGGCTATCAGTCCCAACAAATTTGTTTACTAAACCAAACCAGATTTCTTTGTCCTGGTGACTGGTTCCATTCAAAGTAAGAATCAGTTTCAGTTTCTCTTCTGTTAGTCTTTAAACAGGCCGATACCTCCCAAACACCTGAGACATCTTTTAACAATAAAATTGACATGTTCTTTCTTTTTATCTCTAGAAACTGTCTATTTGTTTGGTGGCTGGGATGGAACTCAGGATCTGGCTGACTTCTGGGCATACAGTGTGAAGGAAAACCAGTGGACCTGTATATCCAGGGATACTGAGAAAGAGGTAAGTTCTGCCAGCACCCTGTTGTTAATATATGAATCACTGCACAGGAAAATGCTGTGCTTGAAGGGCTTGTATTGATGTATAACATGCAGTGAGAGCCACAGAATACAGACCCTCAAGTTCTGAAGGCTTTTGAAATGCTGACATAGGGAAAATATGGATGCGAAGTATTGAGATGGCTGGAGGGGAAAGGTTTATTTCTCAAGAGTAGGTTGATCAGCCAAGAATCACTTCACTGAGTAGAACATGAGGTAAATAATTTGGTAGGGACTGAACACACAGACTTGCTGATAAATATTTCAGACCTGATGCTGGTGTTGAGCTTCAGAAACAAATTGCTTATTTCTTTTCTTTAATGTTCTGTCAAAAAGGAGGAGAAATGGACAACCAACAGCTGGAAGTCTCTAGAGTAGCTGCCAGAGGCCACACAATCCCAAGAGCTTTTGTGGTATTCATTTGAGCCGTTTTCCTTGGCCTGTTTTGCTCAGTGTTTGACGTATGAATGCTCTGAAATGAGCGTAGCTTGGGTTAGAGGAGGTAACAAAAAGAAGGTCCAAGACCTTTGCCTTGTGTAATTCATTTTGCTGTACACAATGAAATGTTAAAGTTCTATGTGGTTATAGTGTTTGGAGTTCTTACTTCAAGTGCATAACTTCAGGAGCTTCGTGCAGCCTCTTCTTGAAGGTATGAAAAGTTGGAGATTCTACCACTCTGCGACAAATTCAGCACCTGATTTCCTCGACTGCTTGAAAAGTCTAAACCCACCTTATTTCCCACTTGTATTTTTCCAGTTTCTGGTCAGAACTGATTCATGAGCTTCTGTCCCAGGTTAAATAACACTTCAGTATTGCCACTGTTTCCTGTCAAAGGTGGTTAGAGGTTGTAATCAAGTAGGACACATAGCCTGAGCTGAAAAAGTCTCCCAGTAAGGCACTTCCTGTAGCCTTCAAACCTCTGTGTGTGTGTCGTGCACTTACTGAATCTGACATCCTTTACAAAGTGGGCAATAACAAAACTGAACTGACATTCCAGTTTCCATCATAATAGAGCTGTATGAAGGTAAAATTGTCCTTAACATTTCATACCTTTGTAGGTTGGTTTTTTACTCTTAGTCTTTTCATCATTGCTTGTGACTACTTATAAGAGTCATAGAATGGTTTGGGTTGGAAGAGACCTTAAAGGTTATCCAGTTTCAACCCCCTCCCGTGAGCAGGAGCACCTTCTTGTGTTTAATGATACGGTGCTGAAGGTGGGTTTAGCCTTCAAGGCTCCAGCCCCTGTTGTGTTGCCCCTGTTTGTCGTGAGCCATGGGCTTTCCTATTTTCCTCACTGTTTACTCAGCAGATAACCTATTTTTAAGATAAGGAGGGGGGTGTGTGTGACAGAATAGCAAGTGGAAATTGGGACTTATCCCTTTTCTCAGCTGTGTGGTAAAGATAAACAGCTAGACCTTCCTTTCCTTTGCCTCCCTGTATGAGGAGGCTGGGAAAGTGAAGAGCAGGTATAGAAAAGGTTGCACAACAAATTGTCTCTTCTACTTCTTGCTCTGTAGCCACTTAGTGTGTACATTTGTCTGGCTCAGGACACAGTGAAATAGGGCCTGCTGTCAAAGAGGAGTTACGTTTTCTTCCTGCACAAACCACTGTGGATAGTTCCTGGTGTTTATGGGATTGATTTCCTTTCTTGCTGGGATCCTGACACATCCAGTTGGGCTTTTGTAAAGCTTGGGAGGGCTGGCTGGGATGCAAGGCATCATCAGTGCCAGCAGCAGGGTATGTTTGCTCTTGGAGTTCTTCCTGTCTGGCTTTGTCAGGGTAACACTGGGATGGGAGAAAGAAGGAATGTGTGAAGAAGGGCTGCAGTAGGAGAGTTGGGTTGTTACAATGAAGTGGCAATCGAGATTTTGGAAGAAAAAAAATACAGGGTGCAATGGAAGGTCAGGAAATGAAAATGAGAAATGGGAAGGGCTTTGAGCTGAGAGGAAGCAAGATAGGGAAATTGGAAAAAATAGGGAGAATGAATTGCATGTATGGGCAGTTTTGAAGTAGAGACCTATTTAGTGGAGAAAAGTGCAAAGAAACGTGTGTGGCTTTGGAAACAGAGACCTAGAAGGACTTTGTGCATGGATATAGTCTGCAGTGGAGTTCAGAAGGAGAGCCCAGCCCAGGGTGGTGGTGACTGAAGGGGAACCTTATCGCTCTCTACAACTGCCTGGCAGGAGAATGGAGCCAGGAGCGAGCTGGGCTCTGCTCCCAAGGAACAAGGGATGGGACAAGAGGAAACGGCCTCAAGCTGCACCAGGGCAGGTTTAGATGGAGCTGGGGAACAATTGCTGCCCCAGAGAGTGCTCAGGCATTGGAACAGGCTGCCCAGGGCAGGGCTGCAGTCACTGGCCCTGCAAGTGTTCACACACTGTGGAACACACACGGCGGAACAACACATAACCGTGGAGACGAGGCCTCAGTGCCATGGGTTAGTGGTGGCCTTGGCAGTGCTGGGGAACGGTTGGAATGGATGAGCTTAAAGGGCTTTTCCAACCCAATTGATTCTATGATTCGGTACTTGCAAATCAACTAGTGGTTTTTTTTTTTTCCTCTTTCTAAAGAGGTCTGGGTAAAACCTGATGTAGAAATGGAAAAGGTCAATCAAACATGGAAAAGTAAATTCAAAAACAAAGACTCCAGATGTTTCTCTAATGGGGACATCAACTGCTCCCAAACAATTTGCTAAAAGGAAATGTCTGTTGACATGGAATTTGAAAAACTATTCAAAGTGGATTCCAATAGAACTTAGTCTTGTTTTTATGGTTTTTTGTGCGGGTTCTGCTTCTGGCTCTTTGGTTCTAATCCTCAGTGGCTGTGGTTCAGTCAGCCACTCAGTCAAGCTTGGACAAGAGCAGGATATGGGGAAAGTTGCATTTTACCCAGTGTTTTCATGGAGGTAACACACAGCAACGCTTTTGGGATAAAGGTGGTGGGAGCTTCTGTTGCAATGTGTTATGAGAAGCTTGTGTGACCTTTTCAACAACCTCTGCTGCTGCTGTTGTTCTGAATTTGCCAGTGAGCTAGAGAAATGGCTCTTTGTCTCCTGGAGTTAACAGTTAGACTACCAAAGCTTATTCTCCAGAGCTGTTTTAGGTCAGGAGCAAATGCTCACAGCACTGTTGGAGTAGCTGGTGATTTAAGAGTCTTCAGGGGGGTCTAGAGGACTTGCTTGCAGTGTTGGTCTGAACCTGCATTGTATGTACCATGAAGGACAAAGAGACTTGAATGAGAACTTCCTGCCACCCCTTCAGAGTATGGATCTGGCAAAGTTCCTCCAGTCATGGTCACATTCTCCTTCTGCTCCAAGCTTGCATCTTTCTAAGGAGCTACACTATGGAGCAGCTCATGACCTTTCAACTGTACCCACAACTTCGCCCTCTGTGGAGTTCTCAAGTACGTAACAGCTCTGTGGATCAGTTGGCATGGGGCATAGCCAGAGCTTGTTTAGTCTAAGAGCCTTTAAGGGTTTTTACCCTGAAGCAAGTGAAATGTCCTGACAAATGCTGTTGTCTCGAGGGTTTATTAGTGGTGGTAGATCAGGAGATCTTTTCAGAATTTGGGAATAAATAGTTTTTGAGAAAATAAACCTTGTCATTCCTTGGACATTTTAATCCCAGGTCAGTGTCAATGAATAGAGAAACTTAATGTATGTGTTTTGCTGTCTTAACATTTTGAGTTCCCAAGCAGCAACTTCCTGTCTTGAAGACTAATTTAATGCAAATCATAAAATCATGGAATGGTTTGGGCTAGAAAGGACCTTAAAATCATCCAGTTCCAGCCCCCTGCTGTTGGACAGGGGCACCTCACACTAAACCATGTCACCCAAGGCTCTGTCCAGCCTGGCCTTGAACACTGCCAGGGATGGAGCATTCACCACTTCTCTGGGCAACCTGTTCAAGTGCCTCACCACCCTCACAGTAAAGAACTTCTTCCTTATATTTGCCCTGAACTTCCCTTGTTTCAGTTTGAACCCATTACCCCTTGTCCTATCACTACAGTCCCTGATGAAGAGTCCCTCTCCAGGATCCTTGTAGGTCCCCTTCAGACACTGGAAGCTGCTCTGAGGTCTCCACGCATCTTCTCTTCTCCAGGCTGAACAGGCCCAACTATTCAGTGCAGGAGGACTGTTGGAGTGAACTGTTGGAAAGACTTTGCTTGGTGAAAATTCATAGTTATGTGCGCTTAAAAATAGGATTAAAATGCTGAGAGATGTTGAGGCCTCTGGAGATCTGACTAATGAGAATAAAGCAATGTAGTAGTTGGCACATTTTGTATGTCACTAGTATTCCTGTACCTTGTCTCAGTATTCCCTAGAGACATGGAAAGAGATACAGGATCTCCCTTCAAACAGTGTGTTACTGCGCAGATCAGTGTCTTCTAGGATGTGTGTTTGTGACTGTGGTATGTTGACTTATCCTCATTTTGGCTTTTCTAGAGGAAAACCCTGCTCACAAACCAGCTCCTTGAAGGACATGGAAATTGTGTAAGTGGGTTAGGTTCAGGTGATGCTCTTTCTTCAAAACTCTTCAAGTGTTTCATGCCGAAGGTAGAAGTGAAGGTCTTGTCATGGTTAACTGCTTGAGAGGAGAAATCATTCCTCACAATGAAGTGTAGGTCAACAAGTACCTGCTGTTCAGCGGGTTCAAAACAATGCAGAGAATTGGTGTGTTGTAAGGTGACAGCTTGCTGCCAACACCAAGTGCTTTTCCAGGGTGTTGAAAGTAAAACCTGACAAGTGTAGAAAGATCTCTTAAGAGTGAGAGCCAGAGTGACTTTCACCTGCTATTGTGTTTCCAGTTGCATTTTCTATGGTGTCTGCATGCATCTCTTTACATTTGTTGACAGGGATGAGTTTACCCAAAGCTTCCAATGTCACGTTACCACTTGATGCATCTATAAGCGTTTGTGGCACCTATGACTGAGGTTTCTTTGAGTGTCATGCAGAAATATGTGAGCTTCTTTATGTAAGGCTTTTAACCTGTGCTGTTTGAAGTGTAGGAACTAAACAAATATTGACTCCTTCCCACAGATGGTGATAGAGTTTGGAAGACACTTGTAGTAACTTGAGTGATTTTTGTTTCCAGTCTGTGATGTTTATGGACTCGAGATCTAATACACTGCATGTGCCATGTCCTACGTGTGAGTAGTTCCAGCTGTATGGGTGCTCAGTTGTACAAGATGCCTGGTGCTGCAAAAGCACACAGGGAGAAAGCAGCTGTCCCAAAATGCCTATAAGAGAAACTTGGATACTGCAGATACACCTCGGAGCCAACTTCCTAAATAGCATAAATGCCTACAAAAGCAGGAATGTAGGAGGCAGATGCTGAAGGGAACCAAATGAAAAGTATTCCAGGCTGATCCTCAATATCACATGCTAATGTTTTATTTTCCTCCTCTTTAGTGGCGTAAGGGGTTTCAACTGTTCCAGCCAGTATTCTTTCTCCAAAAGGTTAGAGGGAGACTTTGAGATGCCTGACTGACTTCTCCAGTGATTTCCACATAGGCAGCCTACACCAAGAAGACCTTGTTGAGGGAGGAGTATCTCTATTATTACTATTATTATCATCATCATTATTATTGATAATACTAATATAAATGTTTTTGGGAAGGTTTTCAGCTTTTAAAGGTAACTCTTTATTTGCTTACGCTACTTTGTGTGCCTAAGGAGCTCTGTCCCCTCCTTTACTTACCCTTTTTAACTTGTTCTTAAAGAAAAGATCATCCCTATTTGCAAACAGCTCAGGGTTGTTAGTTATTCAGTCCTGTAACTAGTGCCTGTAGTTCTTGCTTCCAGCATAAAAGAAGGCACAGAAAAGCAGCCAAACTTCAGTTATTTCTAACACCAGGTATTTCAGTGTGTGGAGGTCCCTTTCCTCCACACATTGGTAGTGAATTTGGTCTCAGAGAGAAGGGAGTGCATAAATAAATACATTATGTTCTGAAGGCAGTCCTGGAGGTTGTGTGTGCCAGTCTTTAGTTTATATGTGGATTTCCAAACTATCTTAAAGCCTTCAGATGCAAAGGGTGCAGCTCATAAACTATTTTTACCCCTTGAAGTAATGGCATCATGCATAGATGATTTGTGGTGTTGGGTGCTGATAAAAATCACCGTTTCAGCTTGAGCTTATGATGAGTTTACTGCTCTGATCCTCATCTGGAATGCAGCTTTATTTTACTTATATGGCTTTCTTAGGAAGTTATTTCATCATCCAGTTCCCTGTAAATTGCAGATGAGGCAGTGTACAGAGACACGCTGGAGTGGTTGTGAATGCATCCCAGGGAAGATGGCACATTATTCAAATGCTTAAAGCATTACGGGGTTTTTCAGGTAAGGATTCAATGAAGCAATGGGTACTGGTATAAGGAGCGCTGATTTATATCCTTTTGGGTCTTAAAGACAAAGAAATACATACCTGTAAGGCAAAGGCCAGCTGGAATCCCTGGAACCCTGTATTTCCCACTGAATGGATGGGGAAAAAGGATTTTAAAGAAACAGGCAAGTATATGGGGGTAGAAGGAAAGATATTCTCATGTCATCCAGGTGAAAGTAGCTTCACACAAGGGCCTGTAGGGTCAGGCTAAGGGGAATGGCTTTAACCTACCAGAGGGGGGACTGAGATGAGCTCTTAGGCAGAAACTCTTCCCTGTGAGAGTACTGAGGCGCTGGCCCAGGGTACCCAGAGCAGCTGTGGCTGCCCCATCCGTGGCAGTGTTCAAGGCCAGGTTGGACACAGGGGCTTGGAGCAAGCTGCCCTAGTGGAAGGTGTCCCTGCCCATGGCGGGTGTTGGAAGTGGATGAGCTTTAAGGTCTGTTCCAATCCATTCCATGATTCACACCCGAGTCAGCTCTGCCTTGGGAGTAGAGTAGTCTCTTATTTCAGCTAGCCTGTGAAAGACTTGCATTACATTAACACTCCTCAAGCTGTACAAATACAGAAATCCCTGAAGAAATATCAGTTATCCCAGTACGGTAGCATAGGGGAAGCATTCTCAAGTAGTATCATGGACAAATCCATAGCTAAATTGTCTGGATAATTACGTGCTTGAAAATGTAGTAGGTTTTGTGGACTTTGCTACTAATAGTTTATTTCTACCAACATGTTTTGGACAGAATAAGGGCTTGAACTTTCTGGACTGTCTCAAGAACAGGTACTGGCAGAACAGATAGTGCATTGATAACATATCAAGTTTTCAGACCTGAAAGAGCTCCATATGCTTAATAGCACTTAATCTATGAATTTTCTAGGGCATGTATGTGATGAGGATTTTAGTGATACTGGGCTTCAGGAACTATTGGCTTCTAGTACTTGCACTGCCCTGTGCATGCTTTTTTTTTTTTTTAGTGCTTTGTCTTTATAAGCTCCTCCACACGTGATTGCTGCCGTATGTTATGCTTGTCATAGAATCCTAGAATGGTTTGTGTTGGAAGAGACCTTAAAGCTCATCCAGCTCCAACCCCTGCCATGGGCAGGGACACCTTCCACTAGAGCAGCTTGCTCCAAGCCCCTGTGTCCAACCTGGCCTTGATCACTGCCAGGGATGGGGCAGCCACAGCTTCTCTGGGCACCCTGTGCCAGTGCCTCAGCACCCTCAGAAGAAAGAGCTTCTTCCTTATATCTAATCTAAATCTACCTTCTGTCAGTTTAAAGCCATTCCCGCTTGCCTTATCTCTTGTTGTCCTCATATTACATGGAATAGAAAGGTTAAGCATGGCGCTTCCCACACCTCCCGTGAGCATACTTGCACTGTTTCTTGGCTGATGTAGATCTCTGTGTAGATCATTGCAGTACTGAAGGTGCCGTGTTTCTGCAACTGTGCCACAGCAGAGATGAGCCATTTGCTGCACTTACAGTTGTAATAGATGTGGTTCCTGGAGCTGGATAACTAAATGATGATCTGACAGTGGCTGAAAGGTGAGAAACAAATCTCAGAAGACACAGCTTTCATTACCTGTCTCTTAGTTTAAAAGAACGTATGGCGGTGTCCACAGTTGTGTTTTTTCTATGCCCAAACCACTCTGTTCTGATGTTTTCCTCTTGCCATGTTGCTGTAACAGCTAATAGAGGAAGCCTGCAATAAATTTAGTGTCTGTATCCCTGAGGTGGCAATCTCATAGCCATGCCTTAGCCCAAGGGGACAAATTATACAGCCACTTGTTTGACTTTCCAACACTTCTGGGTACAAACTACCCCTCTGTCACTTGTTGACGACTGTTTTCCTTTTCCCAGAGACATCCTGTGGCTCTCGAAGCATTTAGACTTCTAATGTCATGTTTATCTATCGCTAGCTTTTCATGGGCAATTAATACAAGGAAAAGAAATCCCCTTTCCAACATTCTGGCCTTGCTGCATCCTCATCTTTGTGGCTGAACAGTTTATAAATGACTAGTTAAAATGTCTTTTTTAGCTTGTTGATCCGAAGCTAAGCCCAAGAGTTTGCATCTGTGGAAAAATCTCTTCTTGGCTGGCCCTTTGCTAGTCATTGTTCCTGGTAATGAGAGGACAGGGTGAACTTCTGATGCTTGTAGAAATGACCTCATTCAACATCCTGCAATTGTTAATGGGGTTAGTTAAATTCGGCACACGAGGGATGTTGTCCTCAGGGCCCATCTCTGGGAGCTGCTGAAAGCTCTGGTTTTGTGGTGGGTTGTCTGTTGTATTTCATCAGTGGTACTGAAAGCAGAGCTGAGCAGCTGATGTGTGACAAAGCAACAATTTACTTGTGAAACGTTAAGAAGCTATGATTTTAGTCACATGGCATCACTGGGGTTGCAAGGTACCCCGTGGCTTTTGTTAGAAGTAGCGCAGTATTGATGTCCTTTCGCTATGAGGTTGGCCTGTAGTAGGGTATTACTTCAGTGCTTCTCTTGGTTGCATTTATAAGTGAATCACATTGGCTAGATGACTAGTCTTGGACTGCAAATTAAAGCCCGAACAATGTTTTCATGCATGTTCCTGCAGCCTTCTTCACCTAGCTGAAAGAATTATTTGTACACTTGAAGCTCTGGGAGGTTTTTTAACTTTTCCACTATTCCACTTGCTTGCTTAGACATTCTCTTGGTCATAGGATGCATTGGTTTACTGCAACATGAGACCCAGCGTGTTATGCATTGCTGGGAGGCCTTGCTGATACCTTGGTGTGAGAGCACATAGCTCAGAAATGACCCAGGAACATGGCTCCCTGTGCTGGCAGCAACACAGGCATCGGTTGCCAAAGTTGTTTCTGCACTGTAGGTAAACTGATGCACCACAGCTGTCAAAAGCAGAGTGTTGGTGCTTTAGGAAGTTCATGAGTCAATTCATAGGGCATGCTTTATTTGTTTGCACGTGTGTTCATCAGGGTTCATCAGAACCCAACTGATGATGTGCTGGGTCATTCCTTTATGAAAATACTCCGGGATTAGTTGTTGTTGGAGACATCTTTGCAGGGAGACTCATTTTTTACAGGTTATCTCATGGCAACAGAGCATTAAGAGCAATAGAGTGTGAAGCATCTATTCTTTCTCATAGCAATGTTCATGTGCTGCACTGAGTCTGTGCTGTGATGAACCTGGACTGGTCGCTCTGGGAGCAGCTCTGCTCTGGAGTCAGGCTGAGAGAGCTGGGCTGGGTCAGCCTGGAGAAGAGAAGGCTCTGTAAGAGGAGACCTTAGAGCAGCTCCAGTGCCTAAAGGGGCTGCAGGAAACCTGGAGAGGGGCTTTGGACAAGGGCCT
>WYDI02021778.1:0-36297 GCA_009867235.2 Psittacus erithacus | reverse complement strand
AGTGAGGTCTCACGAGAGCAGAGTAGAGGGGCAGGATCACCTCCTTCGACCTGTTGGTCATGCTCCTTTTGATGCAGCCCAGGATACGGTTGGCTTTCTGGGCGCGAGCACACACTGAAGCTGGCTCATGTTCATTTTATGCTGTAGGACCACTTCCAAAGCCACTTTTGTTGCCAGAATGAGTAAGCCATTTCTGGTCTCCGGGCAGTGGGATCAGAGGCAGTCGAAATAATAAACAGTTGTCACTGATAAAAATAAAGGAAATTGTGAACCATTTTGTTGATGGACCAGGGGTTAGTAAATGAAAGTCTTTGAACTGCTAAAAAATCTGCATGCATCAATTTTATGCTTGAGGTAGGAAGTGAAGAATGAAAATCATTATGTCAGTGTCTTTCTCAAGGTACTGTGAAATAAGCAAAATAGAGGGAGGAAAAATTAAATGGAATTAACAGAACTTATGTTATAATAAGCCAAGGAAGCAACTGCATAATGAAAGAGAAATATTCTAGCTGTGTGGCAATATTTGTTCACTTTATATTTATTTGAGGACTCTATGTTGAAGACACAAAAAAATTTCCCAAAATAACTTATAAGAACTGTTTGAACAAAAGCTGTAAATTATCTGGAATCAGCTACTGAGTCAGACATGGACACAGTGATGCATCTGAGATGGCAAGGAAAAATACTAGCTTTTATGGACATTTGGCTGTGTAGCAGCTCAGAGATGCTGAGCCTAAATAAAAAGCTACAAACAGGAGGTGTATAGCTTGCCTGAGGACCAAAGGGAAGAAACCTACAGTTCTTATGAAGGGGCCCAAGCTGAAGGACATTGCTTCCATTTATTTTCCCCCAGCTAATACTTTGTTTCCTGTCAGTTCTGTGCCAGAGAGCTCATTTAGCTAACTTCAGCAAGATGGTCAAGATTTAGGTTTCCATTTTCCAAGTTAAGTCTGCTTTGCAGGAAAGCGCAGACATAATACATCATTAGTCCTGAGATTCATCTGGTCCTAATAGCCCCATATACATGCATTCCAGGAGAGCTGGATGTTACTTTCCAATCCTGGGGGAGTCTCCTGAGCCTATCCTTCAAATATTGTGTTTATACATTTGCTTCAGTTTATGGTAGAAGAACAGGATGCAACCAGGTCTGCAAGCTACCAGTGCCTTCTCCCGCATGGGTTTTGTTTCATGATCTGTATACCAGGGGTCAGTAAAACCTGGGCAGGATTCAGCTTTGAAAAAGCTCAGGCAAGGGGAGCAAGAGGGATCCCTGATTCTCCAGCTTAGCCTTTTTCATGTCTCCCAAGAATGTGGGGTTTCTAAGCCATGTTAAAAGGATGGAGCATGATTTCTTCCTCATCACAGCTTTTGGTGATGAGCAGGGCTTGGGATGTTCAGTGGGGCTTTTGCTGCTATAACTCATCATTTCCCTATTGATTTTCAAGGTTGTAGCCCCTGAGCTGTTCCCCATGCTGGAGTCTGTTCTGTGGTCTACAAGGTGATGGGGCAGGCTCTCTGGTCTTGGCTTTCCAGAGGACAGATCCAGCTGCATTTTGTGTCTAATTCACACATGCAGTCAGTATTTAAAAACCCAAACTTTAGCAATATACGTGGGATTCTGGAAGCTGTGCTCCAGTGTTTAAAGCCTCTCTCTGGTACCTCGCATGGGGGGCAAGAGTTTGCCCCCCAAACAGGTCCTGCTGTAGTCCTGCGGTGTCTGCAGTTAGCAAGACTACCCTGTGATTCATAGGAAAGCTTCTCTAAAGTTGCCTGTGAGGAAGCCTGTGAAGATGGCTCTAAAAAGATATTTGTATGTGTTCAGTGGTCACAGGGCAAAACTCACCGTCAGGTCACCCCTGAGCTGGGGCAACTCTTCATCTCTGTAGGTGAGGAGTATTGGCGCAACCTGTTGGATAGCCAGGGAGTCTTGTGGTATGCAAAGTTTTTCACAACAAAGGTGCTAGAATATGCTTTGCTCTCCACATGCTGATGTTAATAGTATTATTTTGATCTTTACAAGTGGGAATGGTATCAGATGAAAGCCTGCTCTCTTTCACTTATCTGTAGATCTTACACTTTTCCCCAGCCAAGGGAGCCACAAATATATTATGTGTGATAATGATAATAATGTAATTATATGTAAGAACAATGTAATTGCTCTTGGTTTAGTGTAAAACTATTTTTTTAAACTTTGGAGTTTTTTCCAAAGAAGTTTCAAATGTTAAATATTATAGTATAAAAATTGTTCAATAATGAAAAAGCCCTGCCCGGGGCAAGATTACTTCTGCCTGGTTCTCAGCAGAACTGCAGTCCATGGAGCTCTGCCACTGAGGTCATCGCAGATATGCCACTTGAAAAAGATGAAGCAAGTGCATGTTCCTGAAAAGTGTCTTTGGAGTTGGGGAAGAATAGGTTTTCTGTCACCTTATCATTGATTTAGTCTCGCTTATGAGCATGGAAATTAGTTTGTCTGGAATTAAATCTATTTTCATTTCATTTGTCAAAATATTTTCATTCATCAGCATAGGCATCTAGTCTATTATGGCTGAGGACAGTGTTGCAGTTTTGGGGAGGAAGTTGCAGCCAGGAAGCAAAGCAGAAGGGTGAATGCTAATACTCCAGGCATTCCCTCCTGCAGTCACTTGTCAGTGTGGGTTGGCTTTGCCACTATTGTGTCCTGCTCTTAATTCCTGTAGCTGCTGCTCTTTTTTCAGAGAAATTCCTGGGGAGGAGAGATGTGTCTTGCAGTCCATCAGCAGCACCCAGGCCAAAATGACACTTTTGGTAGCCTGCTGCATCCCTGCTATAGTGCAGACAGGGTCTACACAAGAGGGGGGACTTGGTGTTACTGTAGAAGAGGCTTGGAAATCATGGGATTTTTCCTAGCTCTTAGCCATAGCTCTGCATCTTCCAATATGCAAGATGCAGATCATTGGCCTGCGACTGAATCCCGCAGAGGTATCCTAAAGCTGGCAGCTAGCTCACAGCATCAAGGAAAAGAAATGAACACCTTGCTTCAGGTGTCCGCAGGAGAATGTAAAGAAGTGCCAGCTACCCAGGTGTGCTGCAGTGGCTGCTGAGCCCTCTGCCATGCCCACAGAGGTAAACTGCTGAGCCAGTGATCTCAGGATATTGGGGGCTAGCAGCAAAAGAAAGAGACCAAGCTCACTGTATTTCTGCTGTACCTGTTAAAAGTGTACTAGATTGCAGATCAGGGTAAGCCTTTAATCAAATGTGTCAATCCAATAAAACATTTACTTAAAAGCCTCTTTTGTGGAAACTGTAGACTATTTCATCCCTATTGCTTGGAAAACTATTCAAATGACTGTTTTCCCCAAGCCATCCCTATTCAGTTTGGTATCATTTTCATTATTAAACATTTATATAAGCACTGTAACATTTTACAGTGTTTGACAGAGGTTTCTAAGTCTGCCTAATTAGCACAGTCCCTGCCACATAGAATATACTTTTATTATTATCCATACATGGCCTTGTTGCTCAGAAGAGGTTCTCTTGTGAATGGAAACGTGCATTACTGCACTTCAGGCTAGTAAGTGCAACATAAAATATGACACACAAAATTAACTACTGCACTGCAGGATCCAGCAATTGGGGGTGATATGCATATGGTCACACTGAGACTGTAATTTTGCTTCATTGCTTTTCTGCCTTACTGCCTTATTAAAAGTCTGAGAGAGGAAAATATTGGGAGAAGAAATGAACAAATCTATCTTGGCATAAATAGGTTTGGCTCAACAATACAACAGTTGTCAGCAGCCTTTTCCACAAGTCTGTTCCCTCAATGAGAAGAGCACAAAGCAAGTGATTGAAAAATCGGTTCATGTCTTTACAGTGTTCTTGGAGAGAATCTGAACAAGAAAATGCAGCCAACCAACAACCCCCCAAAAGAAGTTATGTTTGTAAAATGAAGTATGCTTTATGCTTCTGCATGTCCAGTGCCAAAGCAGAGCTTGCCAAGCGGAGGTGCAGTCCTGTGTTCGCCCTGATTGTCTGGTGCACAGATTAGATAAAAAAAATAAGTGTCCTCTTCTTTTTTTTTCCCTGCCTCTGCCCATTCCTGTTCTGATTTGTTTTTTCAGTTAAGACAGAGTAACTGACTTTGAGCAATTCTAGCCCATTTCAGTGAGGGGGAATAAAAAAAGGCTTTGCTTCAGCATTGCCACCTTCACAGACATCCATAAAGACTTCTCAAACCATTCAATGGGTTTTGTTGCGATTATCCTAGAGAGAGAAAGAAAAGGTGAATCCTGATGGATGAAGGGAAAAGGTTAAACAGAACGGCTGCAGTCTGGCAAAGGGAGTTGCCTGGCTGGCCAAGTCCCTCTCTTTTGTTTCTGTTTCTTTATGCCTTGCATAGTGTCTCTGAAGAGAAGAATAAGGGAAAATATCCTAAACATCCTGAGAAACTGTTGGAGTGAAATTCATTCCTAGATTTAAGTAAGGGTTTACTTGTCTTTAACTGTACATATTCAGAGGGCAACAGAAATGGGAAACCAGTATATGTGGGTGTGTATACATGCAAATATTTGTGTGTGTATGCAATATACATGTCAATGGCTGTGGGAAATAGTTAAGAGCATTTGACGCTTTTTTGCTATTACTATGTGGCTGGTAATTAATAAAATATTATTTATTTGAAGTTTATTCTGATAAAAACTCAAAATGAGCATCCAACTAACGTGGGTGTGTTTGTGGCTTTGGGTCTGCAGTTTGAAATGCCTGAAAAGCTTCATTAGATGTGCTTATTTTAAAAATGAGGGAAGAACTGTTTCCATTTAAATGCAGTGTCCCATTTTTCAGGGTCTCCCACACCAATGTGGCTAGCCACAAGCCTGCCCCAGACTGTGAAACCATTGAGAGCAATTAAATACTTAAGAGTGCTGGACCCCAGTGCTCTCCTATGAGCAGCGAGCCAATTTGCAACCCACTTGTACTCCTGTGGAAAATAGCCTGCAGTTGCAGAGAACCTGCTGGTGATAGGCTCCCCCAAATGCTAATTCATGTTGCAAGTCTGCATTATATGGCTGCTGAAATACCCAGTTTTGAACCCCAGCTTGGGAGATATCTTGAGCACAGCAGCTTCTGCAAAGGCATCACGTGCCATATGGAGCTATTTTAACTCAATGACCTGCTACATAAGCTTCAGTGGAAAACATAACACTTCCCTTCTCCCTGACCTCAGGATCCTGGTAGCAGCAGGCTGCATAGCGGTTAGCCTTCACTTTCAAGGTGACAAGCAGGGTGTGCTCACGGAGTGGAAAGCCCGGGCTCCTATCATGCTGCCAAGAGGCATCTGCACTCTTTTGGAGCCCCACTGGTGCAGTTCCAGCTGCTCCACGCAGGGGAAACCCAGGGGATCAGTGCCTAGAGAAGCAGCAGGGTGATGAATGCCTGCTCATTTCTGCTGCACGTGTGTGACGATACTTTCACTGGTGCATTGCAGCAGTAAGGGACCGGCAGTGCCTGCTGCAGTCTGCTCGGGACTTTTTTTGCAGCACCTGTGGTGAAACTGTGCTCTGCAGCCCCTGGGGAAGGGTGTTCCCACAACTGCTTTCTAAAGCAGGTACAGTGAGAAATATTGGGTAAATCTGTGTGTCCAGCACTTTTTAGACACACTTTAATAATTTTCTCTTATCTGTTGTGTGTTTCCACAAGTCTGAGGGTGATCTCTGCTCCCAAATGTATGATTACAGGAAATGAAAGTGGATGGGAGTTTGGGGCTGCAGTAGAGCCGTTACTGCTTCCAGCTTACTGCTTCCAGCATGTCGATTCGAGATCACATCATGCACGGGATGTTAAGCATACAAACACCTTATCTTTGCAGTGTTGTTCGTAGGAAAAGGGTAAGAAAGAATGAATGTTCTAAATGAAGCACAGAAATGAGACAATAAAGTCTACTTTCTCTTCCTGAAAATATTCCAGTTCATTTATTTGCTTTCACACCAGTTGGATATTGCTGGTAAACAAATCTGTCTGCTTTACAGTAGATCTGTGACACAGAAAATCCAGATCTTTAGAGAGGAAAAACCAGTCTTAAAATGAAAACTTAGAATACATTGAGTGAGTTTTATCTAGCAAAATGTCAAAACCTTTTTTGAAAGGTTTAGGTGGTTTTCAGCTGAGATGGGCACTGTCTGAGCACATTTGCTTACTGAGAAATAAAATCTAAATAGAAAGACAAAAAAAAACAAGATGCCTATTTAGTTTAGGAAAATGAAGGAGACTTTTGGAGCATACAGTGCCTTGCACGTCATAAGTATATTTTTATATATCAGGTTGTGGAGATGAAATGAAATGAAACATGTGCATATAATAAGGATTTGGGTCTGTTTTGGATCTCTGGCAACTACAATTTGACTATAGCTTCCAGGTAATCTCACTCCTTTTCCAATAATATCTCCTTGAAATAAGTTTCCTACTTCCAGAATTGTATTTTATTAAGTTCTATGAAGTTGGAGGCCCAGGTGTCTGAGAACATCAATATAAAACCTTACTATGGAAAGCCATAGCCAGCAGCAACTTTACAGATGGTATTAGAGGGCCTGTTTCAGTTTGCTTATTTTTCATGTGTTCCCTGTTGGTAGAGGGGTAACAGAACATTTAATTCTTCTGTGGAAAGAGTATTCAAGGAGATATTTCTGAGTCTGATTTTATTTATTATAGGCTCAGTTCTGTTCTCACTATACTTGACATCAGGTTCCTTATAGCTACTTGTGGAAGCAGTCTGCAAGGCAGCCATAGGCCTGGCAGGGCCTGCATACTACCCACCTTCTTCCATTGCCTCCCAGAGTACCTGTGCAAGCATGCCTAGTGGCATGCTTATCCCTCAGGCATCTTAGGTGATGCTCCAATTAGAGCTGACAGTGCATATGTTGCCATGCAGCCTCAGAGATGGGCAAGGTGCCTAGAAGAACAGCTTTCATGTTGTCCTTCCTACATTGCACAGGCATTGCCACTGCCTTCAGTGTCTTCCACTGGGGTAAGACCATTTGCACTGCTCTCAGTGTTAAACCCATGCTTAGGTCCTATTTGTGCCAGCTGGACCTTACGTTCATCTCTCCATATGTAGGGGCAGGTAGTCCATCAGCCCAGAGAGTAGGGGGCTTCAGTTGTTCATCACAGTCTTGAATCAGATCCATATCAACAGGAACATGTTCTAAGATCTCTGATCCTGTTGTCAGTGAGGTGTCTATAACATTTTATAGATGATGTAACTGCGTAGAACCAAATGTATATTTTATGGAGAAGAAGCTGAAGTAGCTATGACTGAAACAGAACTGAGAAGCAAGCATGCATGCTTTGGGTCATGGGGATATATAGGGGAGGGGACTAAAGCTGAGATTATTGCAGTGTGTGCCACTGTCAGGGAAGAGAAAGGTGCAGGAACAGACCGCCAGCATGTGCTGCTGTCCTGGAAGGGCTTGTTATTGGACTGGGGATCAGCTAAAAAAGATTTGACAAAACAAGGTCAGAATTTGTGAATTACCTGAAAAACAAGTTCCTATCTCTGGTCATGCACACAAAACCAGTCTAAGTAGTCTTGAAGTCATGAAAACTGGCAGTGTTTTTTGTCAGAAATGTATGACAGATGAGTTAAACTGATGTCATTGCTATGGGCCAAATTAGAAAGCTGAGGGGTAAAAGCAGCCAATTTGGGAAGGACAGGGTGGTTCAGGCTGAAAACAGGTTTCTATCTGATCCTTTTTCAGGAATGGAAACTGAAAATAAAGCTCTGAGCTGTTTCTTGAGGACTGTTGTATATGTGTGAGTGCCTGTGCATTTTGCAGAGTGGGCAGTAAAAACATATATTACTATCTTATGTGGGCAAGTGACATTCTTGTTTACATTGCAAACTAAACTGTTGTTAGAGCACAGTACATTTAGTGACAGGTAGGATGCATTTGGTTTCAGTTGTGAGAAGAATGCTCTGCAGGTTTGTTTTGCAAAATCAATTTAAATTATTGAATGTGAGCTACACAACTAAGCCATTTGCCATTGTTTGGGGTTTTTTACAACACTTATTTGAGCTGCGTAAAAGTTTGGTGATGCTGAGCTACTGTGAGAAGATCTCTTTTTGAAGTGGCTATACAGATTTTAAGTATAGGAGAAGAGACTGGTTTGTAACTGTGGTTGTGAGCTCTGTAACTTCCCATGATCCGCTATGATTGTAAGATGAATTTGAATCTTTTCGTGTTGTTCATGCCAGGCCCTAGCTCATGTCTGAGTGCTCAGAAGAGGACAAAATTTTACCTTTTTAACAAACCAAAGATGGTGAAAGTCTGTCTCAGACCTGGAATTTCCAACTCTTAGATCATAACTTTAACTCCCCTGGAAAATCCATTTAGCTTTAAAAACAATTATGATGATGTTACCTTAAATTACATGTATTTTCAAGCAAATTGCAGGAAGTGAAGGCAAAGTTTATGATTTTGGCACTGCAGTGCTGAAGATGTAGACTGTGCTGTAGTAGAACAGCACCCATAAAGGTCTGATCTCTTTATACCTGCTATAATTGCTGGGTAAGAGGTTCTTTTGGAAAACTGTAGGTTTCTGGAAAGCCTAAGGCAGTCAGTGAATATCTTGTGGCTCAGCACTGAAATAGTTTTGTGGACTCCCAGATGTAGTCCTTAACTTGCCAATACAAATCTCTATGTATGTCACTGGTACATTTTTCTTAGAGTTAAAAAATAATGCTTATGTTTTAGTAGGATTGAATCTTAAATATAATTAGTCACTTAAAAGTAAGAGCAGGAAATGGCCTCTGGAAAGTGTTCAAAGTCCTTTTAAAATAATCTTAGAAATGAAACGAAGTATGAAGAGTAAACTCGTGCAAAACCCATATGACATCAAGAATCATAGGAGTAAGCAAAAAAACGCCTTTTATTGTTTTGCTTTGAGGCATATCTGTGTTTCTCATATATTAGCATACCTCAAGCAGGGCTGAACATTTCATGTAACATGATGACCCTGGAAAACATGCTGCAATTTTGGGATAATTCCTGATGAGGGTTTATGAATCCGTAAGCGTCTTAAGTAAATGAACCATTTCTCCATGCCACAAAATGCTGCACTGCTCTATAATTGCAGCAAGGACCACTTAGTGCAAAAACTCTTTTGCTCCAGCATAATGAATAGGATCTCTGTTATTCAAAGGCAATAGGGAGGCTGAAGAAACCATGATATGAGTGGAACTGACTTTCTTGTTCTGCTGGTTTTGCAAGGTTTTTTTCTGATTTAGGAATTGTGTGCTGCCATCTATTAACTTTCTGTTAGTGTTACTTGGAGCCCGGAGAAGGTCACCTCCCTCCCCTGCCTCTCTTTGAACAAAAGAAGTGCTATAGTCCTCTGTAATAGTGCCCCAGCACTCATGGCATCTTTTTGCATTGAAAACGATCTGTTTGGAGTTACTGTTTCATATATTGCAATGTTTTTGAATGCAGGAAAGTTTAAGTGAATGATTCTATTCAAGTAGATGCAACTCCAGTTTAAGTAAACAACTGGAAAAACTGATAGACAGAGGAAGAGGGGTTTCTAACCTTGGGGGAAAAGGGGAGATGGCAAACGCCCTATCATCATTGTTCCTTAATACCTATGTGCTTCTAGCACAGCTCAAGTCTTCACTTAGCAAAAGTGTTTTTCGGGCAAAATGAGTACTGTCATTCAGTCATTTCCAGATGCTTTTAACTTTGGCTTGGGGATGAAACATCAGACCATTTTCTTATGAGGTTACGAACAAAATCTGGCGGGAATCAGACACCAAAATGAGGTTCTTAGTGGGAAGACATAGGGAATGGTAATCAGGGGTGGAAATTATGTATGAACTTTTACAAGACTGACTTAGGCTGACCTGTTAGAGTGTGTTGGCATCATCATTTGGCAGCTAACTCATGGGTGCAATGTCTTTCATGTCTTCCTGCACTGAGTTTGTATTGCAGAGTTGCTGAGACTACAACAGTCATTTCAGTGGTATAGCTTTTAGCCTATTAGCCTGTGTTGCTTGTTTTAAAGCAAAATGTTCACTTTCTTATAGAGTCTGAATAGTTTTCTAAAAAGTTTTCTAAAATGTCTTAATTCCAGTCAGTTCCTTTATCTGCTTTTATTCATAATCAGATTTTAGTATATGTGTTTTTTTATATCAAAATCATTCTGCTTGTATTTAAAACAAGTTACTGCTTGATGTCATGGTGCTCTGTTAGGTCAGAGCAATGTGACTGAAATATCACTATAGAGCTCTGTAAAGAGTGTCAAAGGGTAATGTCTGATTTCCATAGGCTCTGCTTGCCTGAAATCCTTCTTTGTCTCATAATAGAGCTGTATTCTGATTGCAGAACGTCAGTTACCCATGCCTCCCTATTTCCCCTATGCCTTATGTGTCATCTCACCTAGAAGCTTTCTATTAATTTATCAAATTGTCATTCGGCTCACTTTGTTACTTTGCAATCATTAGCCTGTCCATTTGCTTAATTGGTCCATTTCCCATTTGTTAGTTATTCAGTCTATGAGCCATCATCTGAATAATTTTTAGCTAACTATTAATTGAATACCATTTATAATGTGATTACATTGTCTACATTCTCTTTTTTGCAGGATCAATAAGAGAAAGGGTTTTTTATTATCATGCATATGAGAGTCTCCAGTTAATTGGCAGTTGGAAAATGGGAAGTGATGGTTCAGTCCAGTAATTACAGAATCAAGGAGTCCAAGACAGCTTTAAGTGGTTGAACATGGGGAGTCAGTTCAGGTTTCTGCTTCTGTGTTTGGCTGAAGAAGCCCAGAGGGACAAAAGGTGGGATTTCACAGAGTTTGTTAGGCCTTGATGGATCAGAAACTGTTTTGACCCTGCCACTGTGCTTGTTAGGAGAGTAACATGGTCAATGTTACAAATAGTGGGCCTGGGCCCCGCTACTGAAATCCTACTTTGTGCCTTCAGACATGCAAGTAGTAGTGAACCCATGTGTTGGTTCAAGTTCAACGAAGACTTTGAATCAATTGGGTTCATGGAGCCTTTTCAGGCAGACACTTGTCCCTCTCTAGAATCACAATCCAGCTCCCACTGAAGTCAGTGGATGGCCTCCAAGGGCAGGGTTTGCATTCGCAAGAGTATTGGTATGAACGTCGACTCAGACTCCAGGTCTGGGCTTTCTTCCCTGCTGTGCCTAAGAGTAGGAAGATCTGCACTGTTGATTCAGATGGATTTGGGGCATTATGGTCACCAGACCCACGTATTGGATGAACATGAAAGTTCTCAGTCACAGCATGATTCCCAGAAACAGTCGCTCCTGCCCTGAGGTAAACAGCCAGAGTCTGAGTACTGGGCACAAAGGGTTCTGGGCTCCTCCTCAGGCTGGGGAGGAGTTTATGAAGAGCTGGCCTGAAGTAACAACTTTGGCTACAGCTCTAAAACAAGAGAGAGGCATAATGACGCCTCAGTGCTACTGTCAGGCAGGGTGAGAGTCTGTCCATCACCCTGGTATTTTTGTGTGCCCATGTTGGTTCTGGTGACTGTAAACATCCGCAGAAAGACTCATCTGTGCCTGTGGTGCTGACGCAATAGGCAGCATCTAGGCATAGTTGTTCTTAGCTAAATAATTTAAAAAGAAAGCTTGTAGGTCTAGCCAAATGTAGAATTATTATTTTGGCAAGCAATGAAACTGTGGAGTTTCAGAACATCCAAATAATCCCCCATCTGGCCAACGAATGATCATAACCACAAACAAAAGCAACTCTCAAGTTAGAGTAACCTTGCAAACTTGCTGCTGTTCCAGAATAGTTGCTAATCACAGATGTGTGTCTCTGCAAAATACATTAGGAAAGAACAGATTTCAGAGTTGCAGTAGTGCAGAGATAATTTTATTTACACTTTCTGCATTGAGTGCTGAGTGGCTCATTCTCCACTATTAAATTTAAACAGGATGATATTACACCCCTGGCAAAAAGGGAACAGAGCCAGTTAAACATTGACTGGGAGGAGATGCATGTCCCTGCTGAGCTGAGCACCACCCAGATTGAATTTTGGGAGGTTCCTTAACCTTTGCTCTCGGAGGTCATTGCGCTGCCTGTGTTTAAACTCTTTTGCCTAAACAATGTGGGTAGGTTGTGGAGCATACCATTACGCTTGGTTACCTCCAGCTCTGGGAGGGCCCCTTGCTTCAAGTGCTTCCCCGGCTGCTGTCTCCTATTAAACAGAGTGGGCCAGGTCAGTCCAGAATGCAAACAGTGATGTCAGTATTGTAAAAGAAATGAAAAAGTTCTGTGGGAATCCAGGAGACAAACTCCCAAATTAAGGATCTTTTGGTTAAATACAGGCATTAAGAGGGACTTATAAAGATTCAAATAGTGTTGTGTGCCAATGTGGCATTTGATGTCAAAGATAAAAGGGGAACTTATTTCAGAAGCGAGATTGTTTTAGCAAGAGAAAGAAATCTTAGTATCTGTGTTGGAATGCATAAAAACACATGGTTCTGATACTGTTTTCTCATATGCTAAATGAACAGGACATCTGGTTATGTTTTTAAAAATTAAATTAAGTGACACTAAATCAGTGCTTTACAAAGCAAGAGGTAGTAAACCAAGAACATCTAATAAGGTAACAATGAAATTGTTGGCAGGACTTCAGAGTGTTAGAAACTTGCACAAGCGAAAGGAGCTGAAATATTTTATTGTGATATATAGGAGGCCTTAACTTCTCATTTATCTGTGCTCTTTCTTACTACACTTCACAGTAATACATTGTGTTCCCATTGGTATAGATTTCTCTGTGTCAGTGCCAAAACTCCAGATGTTTTCTAGGTAAATCTCTGGAGACTATTTTATTGTGTTTCATTTCTCCTTATTTACAATTCAGTCATCTTGAACTCCAACCACTGGTAATAAAAATCCATAGAGTCTGCAGCTGAGCCAGGTGGACACTATTGTGCTGTTTCTTCAACTCAGGGATGGGTTGATCCAAGCCTTGAAAGTAATCCAAACCACCGAAGTTTTCAAAAAGTTCATCTCCCCATTTATTTTCTTTTTTAATCTTTCATGCACCAAGGAATAACTGCTTTGTCTTTCCCTTTTATCCCCACTCTCTTATAAAAGGTTCAACCCCTCTTCACCACGGCAGCATTTCCACAACTGCTGCCCATAGGATTGTCCTTAAACCCTGCTGCAAAGACTGGCTCCAGCCTGTCATTTTCCACTCCATCCCCACCAGGTCATTTCATAGATAATGTTGGAAGAGTTTCACTCATTGCACAATAGAGCAATATTCAGTTAAAAGCTCTTCCTCTTTTTTTCTTAACACACCCGTGGAGATCAGAGACTTGACACTGATATTGCTTTAACATTAGCCAGCCGTCCCAGCCCTAGTGTGCCCAGTGTCCCAAAGCACAGGTAGCCGCCAGGCTACCGTCACCACTGATTTGCCATCTTCCCCTGCTTTTCTCTGGAGTAAAAGAAAAAGCAATGCGAAGACAGTGTCGTGCTGCATCCCTGAGTCACTTTGCACTTCTTAACCTATGGAGAATACCTCCTTTTCTGCCTTGCAGGACTTGCATGGTGTTTCAGCCAGACACTTGCAAACCCAAGCTCCAGTACGCCTTCCAGGGAGTTGTCCAAGGCCTTTATGAATGAATTCAAATATAGTAAAGGCTGCTGTTTCCTCCCTTTCTCATTTTGCTCTCTATTTAGATTGTAGACACCTTCAGGTTCTCTGGTACATCAGAGAGATTGTGGTGCCCGACTTGCACTGAAATCAGTCTGCGGTTACCAGGGAAGTCAGGTCTCTACATGCTGACAAACCCCTGCTTAATGACGTAGAAATAATTAGCCAGCCACTTCGCTGCAGTGAGACTTCAGTTAATATTAAAGAGGTGAAAATTCTCATTTCGGAGTTGCTGCAGTGACTGCTGCATTTTATATTGCATCTCAAGCATGTTTGATCAAGCAGATTTTTAATGAATATACCCACCCATCATAAGTATATAAACATAGATCTTTCTACAGCAAAATCTGATCATGTTTTCTTAGTGGTTCTGTGCTTGACTGATCTTTCAGAGAAAAACCAGTGCTGCTTGGGGAACGCCAAACAGCAGGTGAGACCTGCTCAGATCCTCATAAGCACTGGTCTGCACCCTTTTCATGTCAGGTAGAAGGATGACTGGAAGGAAGTTGTCGCAGCTCTGAAAAGGTGATTTATTCCTCCCCACATGCCCGGGTAAAGCTGGCTAGCTCTGAGTCCAGCCTCTTCCCTGGCTGGTGTTTTCTGTGCTGACTTTCAGGGACTGTGCAGTTCTTGAGACCTATAGCTGCAATGCAGCTAACTGGTAACTCCGGCTCTCTGCAAGGCAGGAGGGAATTCTGTCTTGCTCTAGTAAGCAGCTAGTGTGCTAAGTGCCAGCTATGAGATTTCTGAGCCATTATTTTATTTCTTTGATTTCTTATTCTTTGGACGAAACAGATACCGTCTTTTTTGCTTTGTGTTACTGCTTGTTATTTAATTATTTGTGAAGTAATCCAAAGTATCAATATGGTGTGAAGTTTATAATTTTTGCTCCGTATCGGCAGGTCTGACTGTGTTGGTTAGCATCCTAATTACCTGAGGAGCTGAATATTTATGGTGAGTAACTCTTTTAAAATTAAACAAGTTAAAATGGACCAAACCCAAAATACCAGACAAAGCACTCTCACAGCAGATCTAAGAACAACACTTAACAATTGTTAAGCACCGGCATCACAAATAAAGGCATTATTGTCATTAGTTTTAGTTTCAAATAGAGAAACAGAGGTACTGAAAGATAAAATTATTTTCTTAAGGCACTGCAGCTCGGTGGCACTGCTAGCAGTTATCTTCAGCCCTGTATCCTAGCTAGTGGCATTAAAACCTTGGATGCAGTGTGTCCTGAACTTCAGAGAAATCTGCCTCCAAATGGTATGCCTCAAGCTCATCTCTAGAAATGTTTAATGAGCAAAATTTTAATTCAAGTTTCATTAAAATAATTAACAGGGAGAGCATCAAAGCACAGTATCTTCCCAAGCTAGTAGTATTATACAAAACCTAAACCTGTAGAAAACCAGAGAAAGTATTATGCTGATCAACCATTTTCAACAGGGAGAAATTAATACAAGGCAGCATTAAACACCAGGAATTGTGGCTGCTATTTACTTTTATTTTCTTCTCGTTTGGAAGCGAGTGTGGTGTCTGTAGCCCACAGCTTTATTTGTTAACACAGAGGCTTCAGCCTGGACTGAAGCCACATGGGTCACAGATTCCTCATCTGAAAGCCTGTGGATCTTCTGTCATGGTGTCCTTTGGGTGCATTTCATAAAGGTCACCGTTCTGGTTACTTTCCCTTTCTCAATTTTTCAACTTGTTCTGGCTCTACTTGTGCACTAGTAGCATGTGCTAAAGAAAAAAAACATTTTTAATTCTTCTGTATGAAGCTGGGTACGCATGTAGTACCTGTCCTTACAGGTATACATTTATACAGTATCTGTCCTTAAAATATCAGTGTTCGCCAAGCAATTCTATGTATTGACATCTCAGATGACATAAATAGCCCTCTGAAGTTAACTGAAAGACTCAAAGGCTTTTAGTGATTTCAGCGCATTTTTGATTGTATCATTATTTTCCTGCAGTGAGAAGGCAAAAAAACCCCATGGTGTCTAAACTGCTGTGTGTATCTTTTTGCAAATGCAGTAATCTCACAGTAGCCTGTTTTTTCCAATGTGATGCTGCCTCAGCCAATCCTTTGTGCCAGAGAGGAAAAGCTGTCATATATTCCCAAATTCCAGTAGCCAGTTACCTGCTCCCTCTGCCCTCCCTTGTGTCTGTCCCTGAAAAAGGTAGAGATTGAGAGAGGTTTTTTTAAAACATTCCTTTAAATGAGAAGAATAACCCAATGAAGGA
This sequence comes from Psittacus erithacus, assembly GCA_009867235.2. Lineage (NCBI taxonomy): Eukaryota > Metazoa > Chordata > Aves > Psittaciformes > Psittacidae > Psittacus > Psittacus erithacus. Next base: position 20,387 of record WYDI02021778.1, on the reverse strand, counting down.
ACAGAAAAAGGTCATGCATTTCACTCATAATTCTTAACAGCGCTTAAATCTTTAGTATGAAATACTTGCAATAAATTGTATGAGATCAGTCTTGGGAAGTAATAACATTTCAAAAGAAGGAAAGATTTTAAGTAGTTTCAAAGACAGATTCAAAGATCCTTGCCTGGACACGAAAAGAGGATAATTCTTGAGAAGTCATCTCAGAAAAAGGGAAAGAGGCTGACTACACTGAGTAAGTTATTAGTGTTCAATAATTAATTTCATTTTGTGGCAGCTTTGAACTATTTATTAGCTATTAATTGATACAGTTAATTGATAAAATGTACAAGTAATTTTAATAAGTACTTCTGAATGCTTTTTTTACCGGATGCTAAATGATGGGCACATGGAAATGTATGCTCAGTTTAAATCTGTGTCATTGTAATGTGTGGGTTAGATTAACAGTGCTCTTCAAAGGAAAACAAGCACTGGTACGCTGGGAAAGGAAGAAATCTTGAGAGGCATTGCCTGTGTTACTGGAGAGAACTAGTAAAAACCTCTTTCAGAACAAAGGAAATTTTGGCATCTCACATGTTTTTGGTTGTGGCCAAATGAAAGTTTCTGCCCAAGGGTTTGGCTGTTCAAGTATCTGGGGTCCATAGTATGAAATAAGCAGAAAGAGATTGCTGTAAATGTTAAACAAAGAGAGATTGTCATAATGGAAAGAGTAATTTTCCCCATGCTTTCTGGGAAGAAACAGAACCTGATAAAATCAAGGACACTGGCTCTCTATAACATACCTGCCCTATCCTTTCTGTCTCCAAAAAGCAGGAAGGGCCTATGAAGCTGGTGCAAGGAGGCATGTCCATGAAGGGAGAGAGTTGAGGAGCAGCAACTTTTTGCAGCCTGATATTCTAGGCTGGAAATCTTCTGCACTTATTGTCAAGGTCCATTTGCATCTCTCAAATTTAGAGGACAATGTACTCTGTGACTTAAACTTAATTTCATGAGCTCATTAAGAAATATAATGAATGTAACAAAAAGGGGCTCAGTCCTTCTTTGCCTAGGCTAGTCTGATACATTAATGTCTGACGCATTAATTCACTTATTCACCATTCAAGTCATAAGATTTCTTAACTTATAACTTGTCACCCTTAATATCATGCACCTATGATCAAAAGAAAAGAATTAGTTACCTAGCCAGTAGTAAGAGTGGTCATCCTTCCTCCTCTGTCATGGTGATACATCCTGTATCACATCAAGAAGCATGAAAGTCTTAGCAGTCCAGCTGCTCTTGGATCCACTTCAAAGGCTTTTTGGGTAAGCTGACGTTTTATACCCTCCATCTCAATTTGGTCTGTACCATCTACACAAGTTAGTAGATTCTAGGGAAAATACCAGACAAAAGATGATGGCTGCATAATGGCCCTTCAGCTCTTCCTGACCACCTCTCCTGCTTACCTGGTGCTCTTGCCTTGACCTAATAGCACTGGTCCCACCCATACATCATGCCTTAGCATGGCCTGGGTTAGGCAAAATCTAAGAGAGGAGTTGAGTGAACAGTCACATCCTTCTGCCTGGCAGCTACTCCTCGACACAAAAGCCTGTTGTGGGATTTTCCAGGGTTTTGCATGGGACCCCATCTGGCCTCACTCAGGAAAGTGCTCAGTGAAGAGGTGTTGGACCACCCATGGAATCTTCTGGAAATCCCATTCTTTCTGTAATATATGTTCACGCTTGTTTCCATTCCAGGGGAGCAGGAACTTCACTTATTACTTTTTGAGACTCTTTGAAGATGAAGAATATACTCATTCTGACTTTTTCCACATGCTCCTTTTATTTTCATCACCAAATTTAAAGCCTGATTAATCTTCGAGGAAAAATATTTTCCAGTTCTGTCAACTTCTCTATCTAACCTATCTTTCCATTCAGTTGAGCAGTTTCCATAGGGTTAATGACAATATTGACACATGCACCAAGTGAAGAATACATATTCAAGCCAAGCAAAAATGCCTTGTGAATGACATTTGTTACTGTTCAGGGAGACGCCAGTTGAAATTATTCTTTGTCACTCATAAAAGTGCACCAAGAAGGTTGCTGAAATATGCATGTCCTTGTGCACGTGCGCAAGCACTCACTAGAGATAAAGAAGTTTCTGTTTGAAAACTGCCTCTGATTTTATGTGTCAAGCTTGCATTTAGATATTACTTTAATATGTTGTCAGGTGCTTTACAGCATTGTGCAAAGACATTGTTGTCCTTTTACAGATGAGGATACGTGGACACACAGTCACGGGAGTTCCTCAGGAACTGATGTTCCTGCAAATCATGAACCTGTATCCCATTGACCTCAGTAGAGTTTAGTTTCCTGTGAACCTAAATCATTCCAGAAATCAGTTTCTTGCTTTGATGAATATGACATTGTTAGTATTACCAAAGTGGCTTTGTTTGTCATCAACACTGTTGGTGGGCATGGGAACATTAAAATTTGCCTGCCTGATTTTGTGTTATATTGAGAACTTGATTTACACCTGGAAAGAGGAATAAACCAGGAAGCACTGAAACACACTAGACTTTTCCTCATGCAGACTTTTCTTCATCTCCTTTCCAATGACTAAACCAAAGCCTCTGAAAGTTTTTGCAGCCTTCCAAAACTAAATAAGCATGATGTTCCAATGGTCCAATGGTCTGTACCCTACATGCTGTTTCATTTAACCTGAAAAGACTGATAAGCATTTTCTTGGTAAAAGTTATTAAAAGTAATTCAAGATATAGAGCAGAAGTAGAGGTGATTCACAGTTTAGTGAACGAGGACTGTACCTGAGTCAGGATGTGTTTCTATCGCTACAGATACCACCCTTGGGGAAGCACATTATTTTCTGTGCCTAACTTTCTTCTCTGCCTTTGTTTGTTTCATGTGTTAGGATGGGAAAAATGTCTGTCACTTGTCTCATATTGTGGCTTTCAAAACTGCCTAGTACAATCTCAGCAGGGCTTCTATGAATAAATGTAACATAAATAATAAGAAGAAGGGTTATCTTCAGAGCAATAATGCACTAAAAGTTTCTCATCTTTTAAAGTATGCTTGCCACAGTGTAACCAAACACAACACAAAGACATTAACACTGTAATAGCTTTCTACAAAACTATAATGTGAATTTTTATTCCATCAGAGAGATAACTAATAAAATACAAACACCAGCATCAGATAGAAGAACGCATTTTAGGAGGGGGCAGTCTGTCTAACGTGTTGAGGGAATTAGGCAGGGAATGGAGGCTGGGATGTACTTTGACAATGTCGCTCATCTTTTTCTTTTCTGAAAAGAATGAGTTCTTGTCATGTGTTTATGTCTACAGTAGACCAAGAGAAATTCCCATTGATATTGGGAGTAAGTTTTCTTTGTGAATATTTGTTTCTGATTGCTAGTTTGGGATCTCCAGTCAACAGTTTTGGTCAGGATAATGTGGGTTGGTTTTTTTCATTTAGTGGTTTTCGAAGGAAAGAGAAGAACAATTTTTTTTTTTTTTTTTTCTCAGCACTTAGTCATTTCTTGACTGGCTTGAGTAACAGGAACACGGAGTCATGACGCAATCTGTAGCTGTCCCATTTATTTATTTGTGTATATAAACATATATAGTGAAAGCTGCTCTATGTAATGGCTTTATCTACATATCACTTTTTAACAATATTGTTTAAATTTGTGTTTTATTCTGAAAACCAATGTTTCCTTCCTGAAATATGTGCTTAACCATAAGGCAATTTGTGCTGATATTGTAACAGGAAACTTGAACAGTATCAGCTGTTTTCAGTTCAAGCCATAGCTCCTGAGGTAATTTTTGCCTCTACGTCATAATACACTCAAAACTATGCAGCGACATAGAGTTCTGCCCCTGTGACAGAATGGGATATAAAATATGGTTTGGATCATGAAGCAAGTATCAGTCCGGATACCCAGCCAATTTTTACTCCTTGCTTTTGAGATTTAGTGCTGAAGTGAGGATGTGTGGAGAGGGCAAAAATGGTCTACAGAAGAGGTTTTAAAGTCTGGAATTAGATAGTGAAGTTTGCTGTTGTGATGAAAACCTCTTTTTGCCCTCTGAGTTTGAAGTATTACCTTTGTGGTCTGGAATACAGAAAACTGAAATATCTTGGAATTTCACCCTTGCTTCTACTGAGATGTGTGCATGTGTCTCAGATGTGTACCTTTGTCCTTCCAACCTGAGTATTGAAAACAGTGTTTTCTCAACCTGAAAATAGTAGTTTCAGTCTGTCCTCAAGCTTTATAGGTTTCAGGTCTAAACCTGTTGTTTTAATTTTTGAATGCCTGTGGACAAATGAAAACAGAACAGGTCAGACAGTGCATGGTGACAGTATGCTAACTCTAAAACATAGAAGTTAAACAACCATGCAGCTATTTTCTCCCAAGAGGTGCTTACAGGACTAGACCCAAAGTGCGTTTGTAGTCACTGTTAGATTGTGATTCAGAACGAGTCTGCCTTGCATTGCGGTGACCCTGGCTCACATAGGCACCTCCTGAGCTGCCTTTTGCATACAGGAGGCTCAGGTAGTGCTATGGGAGTAGCTTAGCAGTGTAACACTCAACAGCACCTGCACATCCATCCTGAGAGGATAAATACAGGGACCAAATGGTAAACATATTCTGAAAGCTGCCCCTACTTCCAGTTGCACCCTGGTGCACCCTGGATCCTGAAGGTACTCCTACAGCACTTCCCTGATGAGGAAGTCCATCATACTTAGGGAAAAAAAAATACGCTAAAATTTTGAATCCTAAATATTTTTCCCCACTCAAGCCTGTCTGGTTCCATTCCTTTGCACTTAAGTCCTTGGCAAAGCACCTGAGTTGACAGTATTTCACAGGTCTAAATGATGACAGGCTGGAAGTGGAAGAGGCCATGCCTGAAATGTCAAGATGCTACAGCCTCTCTCTGAAGGTACCAGCACCAGTGTCAGTCCTTTAACATGGCTGTTTCTTGACCCAAATTCTGCTACAGAAGTCTAAGGCTTCATCAGCCCTAAATAAGGCTTATCACAAGTGGGTGTTGGGGCTTCATCCATCCATCCATCCATCCATCCATCCATCCATCCATCCATCCATCCATCCATCCATCCATCTATCCATCCATCCATCCATCCATCTCCTTCAGCTGGGTACCATGTGCCCTGGGGCAAAGCCCCTGCCTGAGCACAGTACCTAGTGTTAGGTGAGACAAGGTGTCACTGAGGGTTGTTAGCTGGGTTTTAAATTGTCTCATAACGATGGGAATTCAAATTAGTATATTGCTTTTGATCTTTTGTTGACTTAGGGTTTTAAGAAGCTGGTTTGTCTGTTCAGTTTCTAATAACAACTTTAAAAGCAGCCCCACCATTGTTACCAAGTTATAATTAAGCAGATAGGAATAGCTCTTTTCCCCAGTGCTCAATATCACAAAAGAAGATGCCAAAGTTTATACTTCTGATAACTTGCTCTGTCAGATAGGTGTTTCTTGGTAGTAAGACCACATATGCCCTCTGCTGTCCCTTCAAATTGTGTGAAGACATATTATCAGAACGTTATTGTTAGTATTATCACAGATATGTAATGATTATCTGGAAACTAAGGAAAGAGGAAAATTTTGACCCAAAACAGCATTCCTTTTTTAGAAATCAGTCTGAACCAAATGTTAGCTTTGTATCTAAACTTTGATTGTTGGGTATTAGGGAATGACACTGAAAGCTCATTACTGTAAAGTTTAATAGCTGAATCAGAATGGAGATATCAGATACTGGTTTTCCTTGCAAATGTTTCCCAAAAGGCTATGCACAGAATGATGCACTCTGGTAAAGTATTGCTGTTGCATGTCCCTTCAAAGTAGTAGCCCCATGAAGCTCTGCCTCTGTCCTAATACGAGAATCAACAAAAGCATCATTTTTTTAATATAACTCAAGCCATTTCATTAAACAGCTATAGAAACAAAGGATCCTTGCTGAGTATTTGAAATCCCACTTGTCAGGGAGTACAGAGCCCTGTTTATAGCTGATGAAGGGACCCCGCAGACAAGATGAAGTTTGTATCAATCTGATCTAGCAAGCCCAACGGCCCAAACCTTTACACTTGCAGAAGCATGCACATGCAGCACAGGCCCTTTTCAGCCCTCTGTGATGTTCCCTGCATTTGCAGAGAGGAGGTGGCTCTTGCACAGGGCTGGCTGTGTGGCTGCCTGCCCCAGGGAAGGCATTGCATTGGAGGGAAGGGTTCAGGTAGCTCCATCTTTGAGTATGCAGGTGAGGTTTCTGAGCTTAGACTAGGAGTGGAATTGTGCAATCCCTTGGGAAAACTCTGCAGAAATAATATTTTTCAGATTTTGAGGTTTTGTGCTTCCTAAGCACACAGTGTGATGTGCCTTGCAGTTCTGGAAAGTCATCTGCAATAAGATTGTATATGCAAAACTGCATGTCTTTAAAAATAGATCTATAGCAAACCCCCAGACAAATCTCTAAATATAGCAGATGTTACACTTTTTTCTCAGTAAACAAATTGCTTGCTCTTTTTATGTGCTGAATTTCCTTGATTTTTCAGAGATGGCTAATCTAAGAAACTAATTTCTTGGTAGCAAGCAAGTCTTTAATGATCTGGGGTAAACTTCATAGGTGCTTTAATTTACTCTAGCAGCACATAATGGAAACAAGGTGTTGACTAGAATGCACTTTTCCAAATTAATTCCTGTCTTCTGACCACACACACTTTACTTGACAAACATAAGTATCTGAGCACTATTCAAATTGCTCCCTGCTGTTTGTGCAGTTTGTACACACAGTATTATTTTAACCTTTGATGACAGCCGAATGAATACTCGACACTTTAATTTTAAATTAGGGAGCTAATCCAAATCTCACTAGCTCCTGATAACTCTCATTTTGGATGGCACATGAATAGCACGGTGAACATGGTGAAGTTCTAACAGAATCTAATCTTGGTAACTGGGAGAGGTCACTCAAGAGGCCATCAATTTTCCATGGACGGATGCTAGTTTCGCACAAGGTGCAACAGAACTGGGTTGATAAGGTTTTGTTTGAGCTACTGTGATTACTTACGGGGACCAACTTTCATTACCTGCCCTAACTCTTGGATAGACCTAGAAGTTAATTGCCATGCCTGTCTAGCTAGCTAGTGTGTGATTGTGTGACTACATGCATGCCTTCCTACAGATTATTTACACTAATACTCTAATTAAAATGCTTCCTAAGTCACTGTTCTCGGTGTCTATATTGGAAATACACATTGAATGCTCAGCCAAAATTATCCTTTAAGGTGCAATTTTCTGTGAGCAGAGCACTGAAACCTGGAGTATTTTTGACTAAGAGGTCAATTAGTGTGATTAGGAGGCAAAGGAAGCAGCCAGCCATAGTATGGTCAGAGGGAGCAATCAAGTGAATTGAGCAGTCAGCTGATTAGAAAACAACTAGCAAGAGCAGGGTGAATTTTCACCCTGGAAGTGATGAATGTAGACCTGTCTGGAGCGCTCAGCTGAAATGAACGCTCAATCAGTATTTGATTAACCTGAGCTGCCCCCTAGGTGAAGTCATCTAAGTAGGATTTACATATATATATATATGTGTGTGTATATATGTGTGTGTGTATATATATATGTGTGTATATATATCATATATATATCATATATATATGATAGTCCTATCGTATATAATGCTCGCAAAAGCTGCCCTAGATGTAGTAAAGCATTAGTGAAATCAGTGAATAACAACTCAAAAATATTAGCTAAAAGAGAGATAACTGTGTGTTCAAGCAAAATATTTTTGGATCCAACAGATGACTCCTTTACCTTGTAACTCATCTGTCCTTAAATAACATTTGTGCTTCAAATCTAAATATCAGAAATTTTTCTATTGTCTAGTAAAAAATCTTAAAGTAAAATAACACTAGGCTTTGAGGTTAATTAAAGTTCACTAGAAATGAACATTTTACTCTCAGACCTATGCCTCTGTAATTAACATTTAGGATGCATGGTTAATTGCTATTGTCCCCTTTGTTAGTTTGCAGTGTAGAATAAAGAAATCAAAAGCTTTGAGTCTGATTTTGAGGGGACCTTTTGTTAACAGGGAAGCTAACCTGCCCCATGAATATTGCTGTGGAATCCCCATTCCAGGTCTGGAAGAAGAGAAAGACAAGCGGGCTTAAGGATTTCTTCTGTCCCTAGCCTTACTATTGGTGATACATCTGCCCCAGAGCCTGGGGACAGTCCTTGCATGGTTGTGACACTGGGGTAATGCAGTAGCCAAAGGTCACTTTCCCCTCTGTGTAGGAGTGGTTGGTTTGGTATCTTCACTGGCTTCAGGTGTCAGTGGTGGGGCTCAGGGGGCTGCAGCTTTGCCCACCCTTCAGCTAAGCAGCGGTGTAGGCATGGGCTGAACTGGAAGATGCCGAGTGGCGCAGTCTGGTATCATCTCTCTGTTCTGGTACTCAGCTGCAGTCAGGTGACAGGGACAGCATTTCCCCAAAACTGGGGATTTTCTCCAAGCACTCAAGGCTTGGTGGCAGGAGCTGGTGGGCATCACTTTTCCAGCTCTGTCATCATTTCCACAAGTTGTGCAGCAGCCACACAGATGGAGCGGGGCACACTCTTCTGCACAAATTCCTTCACTTCCTCTGTGCTGCACTTTCAAACCCAAACGGAAATGTGTCTCGCTGGTCAAGCGAATGAGTAAGCATGTGCAAGGAAAAGTCTGGCAAGCAGTGGAGCCAGCAAGCTGGAAACTCCTTCAGGTCCCTGCCGCAGATACAGCTGTCAACAGGGCTTGCTTGTCTGAATGTGAGCAGTGAGGCGGCTGCGCCCTGAACTGCCCCTCCTACAGGGAGAGGAGTCTGGCTAGGCGACAGCAACGTTTCAGCTGGGCCTTTGCAGACATGCTGTCATTATTTTGCAGAAGGAGCATGAGGAAAACAGCTGGGGAAGGAAGAGCTGGAGACAGGCTCTTCTAATGGCTACCCCAGTTAACTTCACTTGGTTTGCCTCCATGACTCAAAATGTATGAACAATAGTCTATTTATTTTTTAATGAGGTCATAAATGGCATCATGCCAATCCGAGCAAAGGCAACTCTTTCTTTACGTTAACTAGCTAGATCGTCATTCCTCGAAGTGAAAACCATGACTCTCTGTATTTATTTCTTGTCCCTATTTATATGTGAAGAAATATTTGTTTAGCATTAGGGATATATCTTTTAACCCAGACTAATTCTCTTTGCAAGTATATTGTGACATTATTAGATTTTATGTTGCAGTTTCCTTTATTAGTGCCTCAGCGGAGACCAAAATTGTATTATTTTAGCATGGAGATGGTTGTTCTTTCTTTTCAAAATACTTATATTGCGATGCTAATGCTCCTAAATCTAGCGTAGTGTGGCAGTCACAAGTTTATTGCTCACATGTATCGAATTGGCAGCGATCAAACCACATAGGTGTCAGTAGACCTACTCATTTATTTGGAAGGGGCTGTACAAACAAGTCTGATTTAAGATAATAAATCCAGAAATGTTTCAACTGCCACGTACTGTATGTACATAATTAGTATGGAGTCTCTTAATCTTTGAAACCATAGTCTATGTTACTGATTGTACAAATTGTCTGGGATGCTACTGTAATAAAATTCTGGAAGGTTTTTCTCATGGTAAAAGAAAAATGATGACACTGGAAGTGTGATGCTCAGCAGTGGGGCACTGACCTGTCCTACTAAAGCTAAGAAGTAGCTCAATTTGTTTGCAGATTACAAGAATATTGCCTTCTGTACAGAGACTAAAGAAGGTCAGAACACTCAGTGAGCAAATTGTTTCTGCATGTCAAAAGATACACTGGAGTAATGGTTAGTGTGGCTTCCAGAATCCAGTCTGTGGCAAAGCTCTGCAGTGTATTTTTTGATTGACACCCATTGCCCACTGTCCGAATTGACCCTGAGATTTATTGGCCCTGCCTGGTTGAAGTAGACAGCTTCCCAGCTTGCAGTGTGTCTGGAAGGTTGGGTGCTTATGGTTGGACTCAATGATTTTAAGGTCTTTTCCAACCTAAATGATTCTATGCTTCTGTGTGCTGCACAGAGACTGCCTCATGCTGCTCTCCCTGCTCAGTAATGCAGAGCAGTAATTTCCCAGGAGCCAAGGAACTTCTTTTCCCAATGCATGTGCTTCCAAGAGCAGTGGTATTGACCTTCTTCAGAAGTGGTCAGTGCATAACTTGTTGAGAGATGTCTATAAATTTCTATAGCGTGTCCAGTTACTCAGTGCAACACACAGTGCATGTTTGGGTGTGCATTTGAGGAGCAGTACCTGACTCACACTGTCCTGTGGGCAAGCATCTTCCATCATAGTGGCATAACTGTTGTGTGTGGAGAGATGTCAATTCTTCCAGCTTTTTCCTGGCTGAGAGTCAAGGCCACTTTTGAAGGATTGCAGTTTACAGGAACACTCTCCTGTTTGGCTCATTAAATCAATATTATAGGTAGGCAAATTTACAAAGCATGTGAAGTTCCTTTGGCACAATGATCAAAATAGGAAGTTTTTGTTTTTCGGATCCAAACTCAGTGCTAGGTTAGCTGGTGTGATGATCACAAACTTCAAAAACATTTTCCCCCTGATTTCATGCAATTTTTTTCTAGGCACAAGATCTTCTTGCCAAGAAGGAAGCACTGAAGAGGGCTCAGGAGAAGCATGTCCTTCTGGAAAGTGAAATTAAATCAACCAGAGATGTCCCTGGACAAAGAATAAGGTGGGAAAGTTAATAGGAAAAATCAATTGCTGTTTATTTTATCTCCTGTTTTGCCGTACAACTCTTTTAAATCTGTCTTTGAGTAGTCACATTCCAGATTTTTTGAGTTTTACAGTAGGCAAAGAAAGGTCTCTGCCACCAACCCTCTAATCAGTCCTTCAGAAAAAAAAAGAATATCAGGTTTGTAAAAGCATCAATGGAAGAGTATTACGTAGAAATTTTCTTCTGTTACTGTAATGTTGTGCTAGACACAATTTTGCCTCCCAAGTTCCTAGCAGTTCTTCCTTTCTGGAGATGCTGATTATTACCCCATCTGATCTCCTAGAGCAGACCATGTTGTTCACTCTTTTGTCCATATTTATTTCAGAAGTACCCATGAGCCTACATGGTAAATCTTGCATTGGATCCCCAGTCTTCTCAAGCTTCCAACTTGCTCAAGTCCAGCAATTTTAATTCCAGTACTATGTGTGCTTTAAGTATTTGCCAAGATCTATTTCCCTTCCCTTCCACTCTCAGTTAAACAGGTTTTATTTTGTAGAACCTTTGTCAATACCTGTTCCCTTCAGAGAAAGTAGTTTTATAAAGCCTAGAAAGGGCCCAACCTGCTCTTAGCTTCTTCCCTGTATTCTTCCAAACCAAATTCCAGTCCCCTGCATGCTGAATTACCAGGAATCCTTTGTTTGGGAGGCACAGGGACTCACCAAAGGCAAAGCAGCCTATGTAGACTTGCCAACCTAACCTCACCCCATCTGTCTCTGAGATACTTGTGACTGAACTCAAGGAGCCCTTTACCTCTCCAAGAAGATTCAGAGTGGCAGCCATCACCTGGCACTGCTGAAGCTCATACCCAGCCTCTTAACCTAGGCTATCTCACCTTATTTTGCTCCTTGTGTGTAAAACGTTAAAGGCAACTGCTTCCTTCTCTTAGAGAAAAGCAAGACAGCCACAAGCACCTGCTAGATGGGCTGTGCCTGAAAAAGGCAGAGAAGAACAGTTGTGAGAGAAATTAGTGAAATGACCACAGCAGTTTTCATTCTGCTTTCTCTATCCACTCAACAAAAGCTGTTTGCTCATGTTCCACCTAGCAGTCAGTAGCTGAACTGTGTTGCAAGTTCCTGGGGTAGGCATGAATTTCACTCATGCAGCTCTCCTTATGCTATTCCTGTTGTCTGAAACTGCATACACTTGAAATCTGCAAACCAGAATGAAAGGACTGGGATTCACTAACCAGCTGTGGTGCCAAAACCCACAGAATAAAGGTCCTCTTGAAGGAATGAATAACTTAAAGTAAAATGTAGTGGCTGCATATCTATCAATAAATATAGACCTATGTGATCTCTTTTGATTAGAAAGTCTAAAAGAGCAAGGAGCAAATTCTCTAAACTTGCTTCAGTGATCTGGTCCCCCTGTCACACATGTGCTTTACACTGACATAACTTGATTTCATGCAGGAGTGCATGACCTGCTGAATCTTGCTGGCCATTCATTTGTTCGCAGACATATACAGGTATCTGTGCATAGATGCATAAAGTCATAAAACAGATGTAATGTAGCATAGCATAACATAGTATAATTAACATAAGATATTATAAATATAATTTATGCATTATATAAAGCAAGCCATAAAGTTTATGCTTTTCTGTCTGCTGGAGCCATTTGCGAGCTGGTAAACCAAAGACATCCTCAGACATTTTAATCAACATAGCCTTTCTGGCTGCAAACTGCAGATATTTATGTGGCAAACAAATCTGAGTGGTTTTAGTTGTGATGTGTCATCCCAGTACTACTGTGGTCATTAGCTGCCTCCTTTAAAGCAGGGAGACTTTGGTCCACACCTCTGATCACAGCCTGTAGTGCAGGCATTTGTACTCTAAGCAATGACAGGGTGGGGTGAACATTTTAACATCCTCTTGTTCTATCTAGTAGGAAGACCACAACCACTTTATTTGTATTTTAGATTTCATAATGTGTTTTAATGCGTAATGCTTGTGGATAACATCCATTGCACAAGCAGGGACTTTTTCAGTTACTAGAATCAGGTTGCCAGTCTCTGTGGATGTTTTCTATGAGCTGGCACTTAGTAGAGCCTTGCTCTGGGCTCAGCTGTGCTCTCACTGACACCTGTATAAACCCACAAGTAATTCCACTGAAGTTATTGAAATTGCTCTGGACTTGTACAACCGTAGTTGGAAGCAGGAGGTTATTAAGTCAATTTTGTAATTCAACATGCAGCAAACGCTCAGCCCTACCCACCAGCACAGGCAGAGCCATAGGTACATACATGCAGGTGGAGTTCATAAAATAAACGGCCTGACCAAGTGTATCCACCCAGATGAAAGCCAGATGCTTGGGAAGGAAACTCTTTTCCTGCCAATGTGGCCTAAAAGCCGCCAGCTTCTATACCGTCAGTCTCAACTGTGTTGCCATGACCAAAAATAGTGTTCTTGGGAATATTTGCAAGGATGAATACACGCACATTTTTTCTTCCTTTGAGGCTTTCAACAGATGTTGCTAAGCTTTGACTTTTCTAATTAAAAGAAGTCCTACACATGACAGTATCATAGGAACAGTGCACTTTTTCTGCTATCGTGTTTTACAGTGTAGATCAAGGAAGTCCTTAGAATACTGGTTGCTCTGCATGCGCAGGGGGTGCCTCTGCATTTACAAGCACATTGTCTTTAATCCCATAAATTCCTTTAAAAAGTGCATAGTTTAACTTACTTGTCTCTGATAGGTAAATGACTTCATGCTTTCAGTGGCTGCATAGGACTCATGGAGCTGCAGTGCCATAGCCATCTGAGAGGCAATGCAAAGGACTGATGCCTTGAGCAGGACAGAGAAATTATGCTTCGGATAACAGTAACTCTTGCTGGGGCACCATATTGCCCTCACAAGACATGCAGCTTACACCCTTTTTAGGCTGTTGGAAAAGCCCCCACATCCTGTCTCATGAGGCAAGGCTGAACCTTCCCTGAACCTCTCTTGGTGTCCTGACTCTGCAGCAGCAGCTTGGTGCCACAGTAAGGAATTGTACAGGGTTCCCTGAATGACATAAAATGAACCATGTAATTATTTAAATTCAAGAGAAGGACAAAGACTTTCTTTTGAGGGACTTAATATGGGGAACTCAGCAATTCCTGTGAGATGGTAGTGGAAGATATTTGCAAACATGAAGGCCCTTTAGGGTAGCTGTGCTGGCAAATTATCAGGAACCTCTCAAACCACTGTCTGGTCATCTTTCTGAGAGAGCAGTCCACATAGCTGGCATCTAGAAGCATGTCTTGGTTAACAAAAGTGCAGACAAATCCAAATCCCTCTGTCTGTGCTCCCGGAAGGATGGATATAAACCAAGTCTGGTCCAAAACCTAATAAGTGATTATATTAGTTAGGATAGGTGCTGTGCTGACTTGGCAAGGTAGCTTTCAGGTGGTAATTGGCTTAAGTTCATTTGGCTCAGGGAGAAGACACTACTTGCTCAACTCTTGTCTGCTTGTGCCCGTATTGGCATGCAGGAGAGAATTAAGAGTTACGGATTTCAGCCAAAAGCTGCCACAACCTGCCTACAAGAACACAAAGATCTCATCACAGATATGGACCTGCTCAGATGGAAGGATGTGGCAAATGGTCAACCCAGCATGAAGGCACATTAGATGGTACAAGCATGTTACTCAGAGCTGAAGATAGGTTTGTTGGCTGTATCACAACGCAGTGTTGCTTAGTTAAGACTGTGTCCACTTTAAAATGAGGATGAGGTTGAGAAATCATTCTCCAGGTCAACAGTGATATGACTTGTCCCCATATAAGATCCTGTTCTCATTTTCTTTCTTATTTAGTAGACAGAGACCAATGTATGCTTTGGTTTGGTTTTAAAGATTGTTTACTTGACAAATTACTGAAAGGTCATTTTTTCATACAGCAGAGACATGATTTCCTCCTGGTGGTCTCAGCTATCGGTCGCAGGCTCCATTGCTGCAAGCTCCACACTAGATGAGTCATGGAATTCTCCAGTCATGACCTTGGTGGGTTTACCTATTCCTCCCTCTGACAGAAGGACCACAGAGATGCCCATTCTGGCACAATCTTCTGGCCTAACTCAGGCTTTGCAAAGGATATCCATAGGTAAGCCTCTGGAGGCTCGACTGCTTTGTATTTAGGGCAGAAAACCAGAGCCCTTTATTTGTCCGTGTGCACACAGTGTAAAAACACTACCCTATAGCTTGAGAGGAGGCTTTGGTTATATGTCATATTTGGCTATATTGGAATGGAGCGGCCCACATACTATTTCACATCCTACTCTCTGGCTGGGACTGCTCATGTCTCCAAACATGAGAGTGATAAGTGAGGCCTCAGGTGGTAGAGAATACGCCTGTGTTTCCTGGACTAAGTGGTGTTATTTCCTTGTGTTTCACAATGGGTGTAGCTGCAGTAGTACTTCATATGTAAAAAGAACCTTTTATTTTCATGTCTTATAATAGGCTTAGCTTTCCCATGTAGAAAAATCTGCATCTGTGCTCCAAGCAGTACATAGACGTATGGTGGAGGTTTGTGGAAAGATACATGCACATATTCTGGGAGCCATGAGTGGCCCAGATTAAGCTGCTGAAGAGTGAGCATCCAGCTCTTCCCTGTTGCAGGTGTTGTGACTGTTTCATAATCATAGACAAGGCTGAAAGAAAATTCAATGCCAGCAGAGATTCTGCACCCTCTTCCTCCTTCCCCATGTCATTTTCTCAAGTGTGCTGTGAGGCAGAGGGCAGTGACACCAGCCACCTTGCAGCAGGGTGCTGTTCATGGGGCAAAGGCCCAGGCTTTGCACTTGGCCACCAGATCTTTTTGCTCCCACAGAAAGACATGACAAGTCTAAGAAGAATTGGTGCTGGGTGGGGATTTGTGTGAGTGTTGCCCTGTGCAAGGGAGGCCTGTGACAGAAGGAGGACAAATCTCCGGTACATGCCTTGCAGAGAAATAGAGCATTTTGCCCCCATGTCCCCATAGATTTTTAAATTCTTTTTAGTTACTTCAACACAGACCAGATTAGTGATGCCAATTGTACCTGGGGGCTTGTTCAACATCCTGCAAAAAAGGGGTGCAGCACAGCTCTTGAAACACAGTTATGACTAGAGTTTCTTGTCAGTGGGAAATTCTGATATTTGGGCATTTGGTTTAGAGCTGCACAACCATAAAAATGGAAAGACTGACATTTGGGGGAAACAAAAATGTTTGGATAGTGTCCTCAGGGATGAGGACCTATAGATTTTCTAAAAGTAAATGGTCAGACATGAGAGATACAGTTGGTGCAGTTCTTGAAGAAAAGGTTGGTATGTCCTTTCCTCCTTCCCATTCATTAGACATCGGAGAGCCCAGATGAAGCCAGAGCAGGGGTATGGGGAAGCAGAATGGAGGGGAAAAGTCATTATAAACTGGGCTTCATTAATTCAGCTGCTGGAGGGACAGCATGTTTGGAAAGGTTGAGATGTTTCATTTGACCTAAACAAAATGCTTGGACATTCTTCAGTTGAAATGTTTCATTCCTGCCTATTGAACCAAATCAAAACACTTAGCTTTGGTGAAACGCTGTGATGAAGGGCTTGGGAGGGAGCAGCTGCAGCCTATTCTAGCAGCACTTGTCTGCCCCAGGGTTGGGAGAGGGGGTTTTGCCAATGTTGATCACTCCAGTGTATTGATGAATGAAGATGGATTTCACCCTACATATTAGAAAACAATGAAAGACCCCAGTCTGTCTGCTGTCCAAAAGGAGTGTATGTCCTCCTGCTATGAACAGCCCTCTGAAGGGAGAAAAGATTGTGAAAGTGTTTTAATGGCCTAGTCTTCAAAGGAAAAGGGGCTGATGTGACCTCCCACAGAGAAGTGTGTGCGTGCTCACGTTTGTTTGTGTCTGTCCTCCCAGTTGTGTCTTTGGTTAATGATCCACTTCAAGCAAATTAGGGCATTTTTATACATATGATGCAAGGTAGAGATGTGTAAAGCAGTAAGCCTATTCCACTCTTTGGAGTGTGAGCTTGCCACTAACCTCAAGTCCTTCCCTTAGGTTCCCATATGTGTATCAGTGAACAATGAAGCATGTTAGAGAGCAGGGTTTGCTGTCAGATCCCTTTTCCCCTCCGCACTGTTGCCTGGAAGTAAATCCAGCACCCTAAGTGGAAAAACAGTGGTTAAAATCATTGCACTGATTTGGGTAGGGTAAGCTTGGACTGAGAGCCTCCTTTTCCTTAGGAAAGCTTCCTAAGCACTCCACTATGAATTTTAGGGTATAGATACCCCTTGCTGTGGCACAAAACCAAAGCAAAACAGTAACAAAGAGAAAAAAAAAGCAAACAAGGAGAGCCTACAGGAGAGAGATGGTGCCCCAGGATGAACTACTTAAAGCAGCTTAATGGCTGATGGAGATGAGGTTCCCTGGAGTTTGGGATGCCATAGGAGAGGAGATTTTGTCTGCCCAACAGATGCTTTCCTGGAGGCTTCCCCCACAGCATTTTCCCCTGCTGTGTGTTTGTGGAACACTACCACAGTTTAGACAGTAGTTTCCAAAGGAACATAAGGAAATTAGTCATTTGATCCCATAGAATTTCAACAGTGTCAGGGCCCCTCCTAGAGGCTCCCCAAAAGCCCTCTTTAAGAATGCTAGATCCTAGCAACAGCAAAAGCAACCACCGGCCTGATCTCAGAACAGACTGGCTTGTTGACACATCATTGAAAAGCAGCTTCAACACAGTCTGTTCACCCTGCGGCTGCCAGTTCGGCTGTCGCTCTGAGTGTTTGATCTACCAAAGGCTCCAGCCTAGAAAAACAAAGCCCAGTGTTTCTAGTTTCTGGCTTAGGGAGCTCATTGTCGCTTATGCTCTTTCCCTGCTACCAAAAGCCCAAAGGCCATTCTTCAGTATTTCCTAGTTTGGTTCTTCCTCAAAGTCACACTTTCAGCTGTAAACCAACTGTACCTTTCTCTTTGGACTGCTTGTGCTGTAGCATTTCACCTTCTTATTGCTCCTGTGCTATTACACTTGCCTGCCACTAACTGCTAGTTTTATGCAGGCAAGTGAACCAGCAGCACTGTCTAAGGGCTGGAGTAGTGCTTCCCTAGATACCCCAAGGAAAGGGTTTACAAATGGCACTGAAGAGTGTCTGATGCTGTGCTATCGCCATGCCATGATGAATTGCACAGGGAGAAGGGACTACAGAATTTCTAGCATTCTTTTTGGTAAATAAAAAATCCTCATATGAAAAAATGTAAACAAAAATATGAAAAACTGTAGACAACACTCCCAGTGATCTGGTGAGGCTTATCTGCATTGCAGTAATGCTGTCTGATCCAGACACTCATGCAAGCGAAGCTTTGCTCCATCATTTCAGACCTAATATGAGCTGAGGGATGCATCTTCGCCCAAGATTAAGGCTGCCCCACCAGGTCTAGTTAGAGATAGATTTCCTGGTGGAGCAAGTCATGTATAGGACGCAACATAAAGTATTGAAGGAACCTCAAACGTATAGTCTGAGAAACAGGCACTAAAAAGGATTTAGTTTTGTGTAGAGTTTTTGATGTGAGAGTTAAGTTCCCCCTCTCTGGTTCTCTCTGCCTTTGCCAGAATGGGAAGTCCTGGCAAAGTCCCTCTTGAATACTTAAATCTGAAAAAAGGAACAAAAAGATGATCAGGGGATGTTATCACTTTCATTTTGTAATTGGAAGGGAGCCTTGATATGTTCATTATCCACTCACAGCTGATGCTATGCTGTCTAACAGCACTGAAATTGCAGGATGACAATTACACCACTGATGGCATAATTTATTGTTTTTTCGGTACCCAAGGTAATTCCAATGAGGTAATAAATCTACATGTCAGTAAGAAAATACTCAGTTTACCAGCTGTGCTCTGTTTTATAGCCATAGGTTTAGCACTTTGAGAGGAGCATTTGCTAAGCATTGCTGCAATTAGAGGCAAAGAGGAAGTAAAATCTTCCATTTTTGTTACCGCAAAAAGAAAAAAAAAAAAAAGAAAATATTTGTTTCTCATAATTTGTCTTTCTGTTAATATTGCATAACTCATTGTCATTGTCTTTTGCTTGCTCATCAGTTCAGCCCAAACATGGTATTGAAATACCGAGCTGGAACTCTACTTCATCAAGAAACCTTAGCCTTTTCATGACAGTGCCAGGACAGAGGAGCTTCAGCCCTTTGTTTACTGACTCAAGGAAGATTGCCCAGAGCCTTAGATGCATGCAGAATCCTAGGAGACGTTCTGCTTCTGAGGAGTACCTAGAGTTTGCATCCAGGTACAGGCACAGTTGGTGCTTTCCTTCAGGTTGTAGGGAAGAGATGGTGTTTGCTGCACTGCAATGCCTCCTGTACAGGAGCTGCAAAGCACAGGCAAACCCTTGATAAGAGACTGAGTTATTATTTACATTGTTTATATGTTGTTTATATGTTGGAGAACATCAAAGGCTTTGAAATGCAAGGATCTGCCTCACTTCTTTAGGAACAACTGGCCCTAAATTGGACTTCACTCTCAGAAAGTCTTAATTACCCTTCTTTTACCATGTCCCTTTCAATATTCATGAATATAAATTCAAAGATCCCTCCTTTGTGAAGGTAGTCCATAAAAGGAGCAGAAACACAGTACCTCATGGCTGGTTTGGCCTTGTCTTTGACTAATCACACCTAGCTCTGAATCCAAGAATAGAATTGATACCGCAGGGGACTTCAGAGATACTACTACGTGGGCTGCATGAAGCTATCAAAGGCAGTGACAGGCAGCTAAAGGAGTAACTGGGCTGTATGTGGTTTATACCCACCTAGAAATCCCATTAAAAAGTAAAGTCAAGTCTCCTAGAGAAGCTAATTGTCCCCAAAAGACATTTGCCATCTTTCATTTAGCTTCACATATACTAAGGGTGGGAATGACCTATCAAAACAGATCCTTAGCTGGCTTCCATTACCTTGAATCTGTCTCCTTCAGAGAAATTAGAATGGCTGACAACTCCTGTTTTAAGGCTAGCCCCTATGTGGACACTGTCTGCTACACACTGCTTCCCACTGCGTTGTTCAGTGGATAGGCCTGCATGTGCTTATTGCTAAGGTTGCTTTTACAATACTCAACCTACGTTTCTCCTTTTACAGTGATATTTAATTGGTGATAGCTCAGTTGCACAAAGCCTTTTCCTTTTGGGGATTTTCCACTCACTATATACTATACAAATTCTGGTATCACATGTCACTGTGATGATCTATTGAAGACAAGAATTTTAGCTCTTTTGCTTTTTTCCTCCCATAAATTAGTCCCTGATCGTTCATAATTTTGGTATGCTTTTATAGTTCCTTGTTAATTATCAGTATTTTTCTGGTAATGAAATGTCCTAAAATGAAGCCAGTACATTTTATTCTGGTTTCGTGCCAGCCTAAACCCAAAATTTCTAGCAGAGTAATACGTAAAACATCATGAATGAGGTCACATGTTTGGTGCCTCAAGAGAAAATGTAATGAGTCAATGAACTCTATGTTCATAGAATCATAGATTAGTTAGGTTTGGAAGATCATCTAGATCATTGAGATCATCTAGTTCCAACCCCCCTGCTATGGGCAGGGACACCTCACACTAAACCATGTCACCCAAGGCTCTGTCCAA